>JAIUZE010014118.1:0-23270 GCA_022085475.1 Heliosperma pusillum | reverse complement strand
GAAAAGGTGAGAAAAATCTCAAGGAACAAGTGTTCCTCGAGACAAAAGAAAAGAGAAAAAAAAGAAAAAGACAAGGTAAAACTCTACTAATCACAAATAAACAAAACCGTGCTCCCCAGCAACGACGGCAAAATTTGACAGAGTTGTCGCGTACCCTAATCAAAGATAAATAACCCAGACTAGGCTAACAACAAATTAATGAAATTAGGGAAGTAAGGGGTCGATCTCGGGGAGACGGGAGATACTTGTGAATAGTTATGGTTAGAGCTCTATCTTGTACGATTGGCAAATGTTTGTCACTAAATACTAAATGCTATAATAAAAGTGATAACAATACAATAAAGAAAAGGATCTAGGGATCGAGATTCACATGCTAATCAATTTAAAACCAAAGTTGACTACGGGTTTAGAAAAATCATAGTTGTCCAAGTCTTTAAATGGTATATTCCTTTCGAATTCATACCGACTTTTTAACGGGTCCTAACGTTCTCTCAGCTTGGTTAGGTCATTAAACTATTCCTGCCAGTCCATTAATTTTCATCTCGACTCTCGCCCTTGAGACGGAAATTGACAAGTACAAACAATTGATTATGGCCATTAAAAAAAGTTTATCACGAGATTCAAGCAAGAAATAGAGACAACAAAGAACGATTCTACCGGAATCAATTTATACTTATAAATTAATTAGAAATGTTAACCCTTCCCCTAGAACAAAGATTACTTATGCATGATTAACAATGAAAGGTTAACTAAGATTATAAAACTAAGAATGATAAACATGATGAAGGAAATGCTGAAAGAAAATGAAACTATAATGTAAAAACGAGAATAAAGATTACCGGAAAGGATGAGCAAAGATTGAAATGGAATAAGAACTTGAATAGGAAATGCAAACCCGGAAACTAGAATTCCAATTACAAGTAGAACCATACAATTGAAGAAAACTTAGAACTAAACTAAACTAGAGAAAACTAAAACTAAACTAAACTAAGAAAGATGAGAGAAAGAAGAAAAACTAAACTAAAGAGAGAAGTGTTTGTACATGTAGTTGTTGTTGAAATTGTGTGTGATGCATAGGCTATTTATAGGGTTGAGAGGCTGCCCAAATGCGTCCGGATTCATACCCTAGACAACCTAATATAGCACTCCATTAAGGCTTGGTAGAAGAAGAGCCAAGAAGCGTTCATCAGCAGACATACCCGATCGGGTTTTTGGATCCCCGATCGGGGATTTTGTCTGTTCAGAACTTTGACTTTCGTTTGATCTTCCCTTGGTACGTGACTTTATCTACCTTGACTCCATTGACTTTAGATTCGAACGGGGACGTAACTAACACCTCTTGGGCCTCATTTCCTCCCCTATTTGAGCTTGATCATGTCCCCAAGGGTTAAGGGTTGGAGCATGAGGTTTGAGACGACTTTCGTCGACGAATAGCAAAACCGTCGCAACTTGTGCATATGAGCTCGGAATGACTTGAAACTTGTTCCCTTTGACTCGGAACCTCTAGATCTTTATAGCATGCCATCTTAACCTCACATAATCGTCCTTCTTAGCTTCTCCTTGCTCATATTTCCTTCAAATGACGGGATTTGAAGTAGAAACGACTCAATTCCTACAAATGAAATTAAAGCACGAGAAATACTACAGAGGAGAGATTAGCTCATAAAATCACTTCTTAAAGTGGATAAACCATATTAAATCGGGCTAAAATTAGGGGATAAAATCATACAAATTAACACTTATCACAGGCTTTAGGCAATTTACTAGGTCTAATCTACCATGTCATGCTTTGTCTATTCAATTCACGTATCTCTACTTTGGAAAAGAATTCCATTCTAGTCAATGATTTTGATCACGAATCGTTAACTATCGTTATAGTCCAAACATGCATAGACACAATGTTTTAAAAGCACAATTTCTTTTATCCAATTATCATCTTTTAATCAACCTACATGGCTATCCTACACCCTAGAAAAACGACTACACACTCATGGTGATGTTTATATCTAAGATGATGTTAATAATAAAAACTAGGATAGACATGTTTATTTGGTTTTGGCAATATTTTAAGACTCTTTATATGGCGATAATAACGACGCTATATTGACGATCTAATGAAGTGAAACGATTACAACGATATTGAAATTGAATCTACAATAACATGTAAAGGAAATAACAATCAAATAGGAAACATAAAGACTTTAAACAAAAGGTGAAATAGGAATACCTAGATGACGATCAACAACGATAATGATGAATTACAAACAACCATAATAGAAATTCCTTGCATAGAATTGTCGATCCACGAATTACAACGCTTGAACCACACAAAGTAGATTACAAAGATGAAATTCTTATTGATCTAGGCTAAGGATTTGATGTAGAAAAGACAGAAATAAACTAAGAAACTAAGGACAAAAAGGAGGAAGAAAATGATCTAGACAAGAGAAGAGAGGCTAGGTTTCTCTCCTCCTAATCTAGTGTTTCTAATCTAAAGAGAAGTGTAAGAAGAGAAGTGTGAAGTGTGGAGAAGTACATTGAGAATTGTGTGCTGAGGCTCTCTTATATAGCAGTAGGTTTTGTGGGGGAGGGGTCATGCATTCATCACATAGGACAAAAAGGAGGAAGTCGAAGCAAAAGCTCAGATCAGCAGAGATACCCGATCGGGTACACCACTTACCCGATCGGGTAAGTTGTATTCTAGAAGCTTTGACTTTCGTTTCATCTCCCCCTTGCATATGACATGACTTTCATTATCCCCCTTGACCTCTTGAGTTGGGTTTGTTGATAGGGTTTGATGTAAAGTGATGATTTATTCGCCTAACTGATCGATCTTCTGATAACTGCGAAACCGTCTTTGCTTCTTCTTTCTTTTGAATCAGTGAACCTTCTTGAAATTCCTTTGACTTGGTCAAGATTGCTTCTTCAAATCGTCGGGTTCTAGGCAAATGCCCGGGTGAGTTGGTGGTTTATAGGAAAAAGGGGCGTAGAAGAAGAATGGAACGAGAAGGACAAGAAAAGTTCCACCATTTCCCTACAAAACAGGTTAGTTCACTAGGTAGATTAGAAAAAATAGGAATTGCCTTATAGGAAGCGATTATTGATCATAAAAGGCTTAACAAAGCACAACATGAAATACAAAAACCGAGCTGTCTTCCGCCTATTTCATCCCTTAAAATGGGGATGGGATTAAATTCCGACCAAATATTCACTTATCAACACCCCAAGCTAAAACCCCTTGCTTTTCCTCAAGCAAACATACCCAAAAACAATTACCAGGACAAGGGTTGACCAAGCATTGGCTTACTACACCAATCTAAGAAAACAAATCTCAACGTAAAACTTGGAAACATAATGAAATCATACACCAAAAAAACCAACGTGGGGCAAGAATTGATACATGACACATGGGCTGAGATTGACAAACGGGCAGCCACAAAGATTTCACTACAGAAATTTTCGGCAGTGCATGATCTTTTTTGACAAATGCGACTCTCCACGGCACACTCGAAAACACTTATGTATTGCAAAAAGGTGATTTCTTATGTGTAAATGTTTTTGAGACACTCACCTATCTACGACTTATGAAAATGTGTCTGCAGTCTAATATGGTAAACAATTCAAAACACAAGTCAAAGATCACAATGCACATGGAAAAGAAGCCGAAAAAAATAAGAAGAAGGCTTTGGGAAATGGGTGAAAAGTGGACAAACAGTTATGGTCATGTGAAGGTTAGAATGAGCTAGCAACTGACCAATGATAAATGAATACTCAATCCAAACTTTCGATTAATTCCCAAAAGACGAATAACGAAGCCAGAAGGAACGGATTGGCTTATTACACACGAAACATAAGAGTGAACTCCTTCTAAACATTGAATTGACATTTTTGAGGAGATGCTCACAACTTCTTATTTTTTATTTCTTTTTCTACTTTTTTTTTCGATTTTTTTCTTTAGATTTTTTTTTTCTCTTTTTTTTTTTTTACTCTGAACATAACATCACTTCTTGAACATTTTCGTTCTCCCAAATTCACTTCTACATAAAAGAAAATATCTTCTCAAAAGAACACCCATACACCATAGTCTAGGTACTAGCTCAAAAGGTAGGCAGTTTTTATGTGTAGCTATTATTTTGTGAAACATTTGTATGAAGGGGCTAATTTTGAGGGGTAATTCAAGGTGAAAAAGGCTTCAAATCTTAGTGAATCATGAATGCAATGCTTATAGAAATGTAATGAGAATTATACTTATGCGTTTTGACATGACACACATCACAAGGAGAACTACACACACCTAGATGAGACTGGGTATAGATGTACCAGCCTAAGGAGGTTCTACCTTACAATATATGTAGCTTGCCAAATGTCAAGATCAAGCTTACTCATCTATAGATTCATTCCATGCCTACTATGTACAAGACTTCCCCATGTATGCACAATTCAATGAATATCGAATCATTATCTTTTGAAAGCTATAAGTTTGGGAAATGTAACATGATAGCATAGTAAACAAGCAAAGCATGAAAAGGCATTCAATTATGTTCAAAATTTTAAATTTTTCTCTTATTCAAAAAATTTGAAAAATATAAATAACTAAAATGCAAAATGGGAAAATGCAATCCCTCCCCCGAGCTAAACATCACATTGTCCTCAATGTGAGCACAAAGACTAAATATGCAACGAGATGCTCAATGGGAAGAAGGGTAAAAAGGGAAAAAATGAAAGAAGAATGAAGCTTACTATTCAGCGCGGACTCCCCCAAGCTAGTCTTTTGGACTTGACAAGGAAGGTCTTTATAGATTCTTCAAAAACTCTTTCATCTGCAAAGTAAATCTAACAAAACAACGAAAAAAAGGGAAAGCAAAAATAAAATGCAAAAAGAAAGGAACACGGGTTGCCTCCCGAGAAGCGTTGGTTTAACGTCCCGCTCGACAAATTCTTCTATAAAATCATCTGGTTGGGGATTGACGCTCTATATAGACAATATCTAAGCATCCGATCATGGAATTGATGTAGTAGAGTTTCAATCGGTGTCCATTGACCTTGAATTTTTCACCATTACTAGCCATTATTTCCACATAACCGTATTTGCTTACATATGTGACAATGAATGGTCCAGACCATCTTGATCGAAGTTTTCCTGGAAAAATTTTCAAACGGGAGTTGAAGAGAAGTACTTGGTCACCGACATTGAATTCTTTTCTGATTATCCTCTTGTCGTGCCAACGCTTTGTTTTCTCTTTATAAATCCTAGAATTCTCAAAAGCTTGCAAACGAAACTCTTCTAGCTCATTGAGTTGCAAAAGTCGTCTATCAGCGCTAAGCTTAGTGTCTAAGTTTATTTCTTTGATAGCCCAGTAAGCTTTGTACTCTAACTCAACGGGGAGATGACAGGCCTTTCCATAAACCAACCGATAGGGAGATGTTCCAATCGGGGTTTTGAAAGCTGTGCGATAAGCCCATAAGGTGTCATCGAGCTTATTACTCCAATCTGTTCTAGATTTCAAGACAACTTTTTGAAGAATTTTTTTAGCTCTCTGTTCGAAACTTCTACTTGACCGCTGGTCTGGGGGTGGTAGGCTACTCGTCGTCTCTGATACACACCATACTTGGCAAGCAGAGTGTCTTAACTGCTTTTCTCCGAAATGAGTTCCTCGATCACTTATCACGGTTCTGGGTACACCAAAACGCGGAAAGATAATCTTTTTAAATAGTCGTATCACATCTCTAGCATCATTGTTGGGGGTGGCAATTGCTTCTACCTACTTTGAAACATAGTCGACTGCGACTAAAATGTAACGATTTCCATTTGAAGAAGGGAATGGTCCTTGATAGTCAATACCCCAGACATCGAATATCTCGACTTCTAATATGCCGTTTTGAGGCATTTCATGTCTTTTGGATATTTGACCCATTCGTTGACAAGCATCACAAGCCATAACAAAGTCTCTTGAATCTTTAAACATCGAGGGCCAGAAAAACCTAGATTGTAAGACTTTGGCTACGGTCTTGGACGGACCATGATGACCACCATAAGCAGATGAGTGGCATCCTTCTAAAACTCCTTTTACTTCCCACTGGGGGATACAACGTCGATACAGGCCATCTGAGCACTGCTTGAAAAGATAGGGGTCATCCCAAAAAAAGGATTTCGCATAATGCAAAAATCTCTTTCTTTGGTTATAAGAAAGGTCGGAGGGTAGCTGGCGACTGACAAGGAAGTTGGCAATATCACCATACCAAGGAGAAGAGTCCGTAATTGCCATTAATGAATCATCAGCAAACGAATTATTAATTGGCGTTGGTAATCGTATTTCAGTTACTCTTATCCTTGAGAGGTGGTCAGCGACTACATTCTCTGCTCCTTTCTTATCCCGGATCTCTAAATCAAATTCTTGAAAGAGTAAGATCCATCGGATAAGTCTAGGTTTTGCCTCTTTCTTTGAAAGCAGATATTTCAAGGCAGCATGGTCAGTGTAGACAATAACTTTTGATCCTATTAGGTATGAGCGAAATTTGTCTAAGGCATAGACAATGGCGAGAAGTTCTTTCTCGGTGGTGGCATAGTTGATTTGGGCAAGATCTAAGGTTTTATTAGCATAGTAAATCGCATGAAGAAACTTTTCCTTTCTTTGCCCTAAAACAACTCCTACGGCATAATCACTCGCATTGCACATCAGTTCGAAGGGCAGATTCCAATCAGGTGACTGGATTATAGGTGCGGTGATCAAAGCATGTTTGATTTTGTTGAATGCCTCAAGGCATTCCTTTGTGAAATTGAAAGGTGCATCCTTGAAAAGGAGCTCAGTCAGGGGCTTGGCTATCTTTGAAAAGTCTTTTATAAATCGTCGCTAGAAACCGGCGTGGCCAAGGAAACTCCTGATTCCTTTTACATAAGCAGGGGGTGGGAGCTGTTCAATAACTTGGATCTTAGCTCGATCCACTTCTATACCTCTTTCTGAAACGATGTGACCTAAAACTACACCTTCGTTCACCATGAAGTGACATTTTTCCCAGTTGAGAACAAGGTCGACTTCTTCACAGCGTTTTAGAACTCTGGATATATTTGTCAAACAAAGATCAAAGGAAATGCCATAGACGCTAAAGTCGTCCATAAATACTTCCATGATAGATTCGACAAAATATGAGAAGATACTGGTCATACAACGCTGGAAAGTGGCAGGTGCATTACACAAGCCAAATGGCATTCTGCGATAAGCAAAAGTATCATAGGGACAGGTGAAGGTGGTTTTCTCTTGGTCCTCAGGGTGGATAGGGATTTGGAAAAATCCTGAGTAACCATCTAGATAATAGAAATACTTGTGACAAGCTAACCTCTCTAGCATTTGGTCAATAAAGGGTAGAGGATAGTGATCCTTCCTAGTTGATTGATTCAGCTTTCTGTAGTCAATACACATACACCATCCCGTCACAATACTTGTGGGGATGAGCTCATTCTTCTCATTTTTGACTACTGTTGTTCCTCCTTTCTTGGGAACAACTTGAACAGGGCTAACCCATTTGGAGTCAGAGATTGCATAGATTATGCCAGCATCTAGCAATTTCATAAATTCAGTTTTAACTACTTCCTGCATGTTGGGATTAAGACGGCGTTGACCTTGAACACAAGGTTTTTGGCCTTCTTCTAAATTGATTCTATGCATGCAGAAGTCTGGGCTTATGCCTGTTAAATCTTCGAGTTTGTAACCTATTGCCTTTCTATGCTTTTTCAAGACATCCAATAGTGAGGTTAACTGATTTTCATCTAGGAGAGCACTCGCTATGACTGGGCAATACTCAGATTCATCTAGAAAAGCATATTTTAGATTCGAGGAAAGAGGTTTCAGTTCAGGTTTTTGTACTTCTGCCTTGGCAGGAGCATCAATCAAGCTTATGAACTCTTTGATTTCTTCTGACGGTATTTCTTCTCCGGTCAGATCCTTTTCCAGCTCACTGATCTCGAAATTGTCATTCTTAGAGATATCCTCCAACAACAAGATTGCCTCTAAAGGATCCTCGATTATTCATGGATACAGAGATTCATCAACAATAGAGTCGACAATATCAATAAAATAACAAGGCTCCTCTAGCATGGGGCTTTTGATTGCACTGTTCAAGTTATAGGTGACTTTATCATCACCTACTTCTAGTGTCAGTTTTCCATTCTTAACATCGATTACTGCTCCGGCAGTGTGTAAAAATGGCCTTCCTAAAATAATAGGGATTTGAGAATCTTCAGCCATATGTAGCACGATGAAATCGACGGGAATGAAAAACCTTCCTACTTTGACAGGCACATCTTCTAAAACTCCCATAGGTTGTTTTAAAGAACGGTCTGCCATTTGCAGAGTGATACTGGTGCATTTGAGAATTCCCATATTCAATTTTTCACATATGGAATAGGGCATGACGCTTACACTGGCACCTAGATCGCATAGAGCTTTATCGATTGTGTAGGTGCCTATAGTGCAAGGTATAGAGAAACTACCGGGATCCTTTAGCTTAGGAGGGGACTTATTTTGCAACAAAGCACTGCACTCAGCTGTGAATGCTATGATTTCAACATCATCCAAAGTCCTCTTCTTAGTTAAGATATCCTTTATGAATTTTGTGTAAGAAGGGATTTGAGTGATTAACTTAGTGAAGGGAACCGTTACTTGGAGGTTTTTGACTACTTCCATGAATTTGCTAAACTGGGTTTCCTTATGATTTCTCCTCAATCGTTGGGGAAGGGGATGTAAGTTTCTTAAACTCAATATTAGACACTTCTAATATCATTATACATTTAGTTTACTCTTAAACTAAATAAATCTTATGCATGCATAACTAGATATAAAAGAAAGAACCATTTCTTACATTGATTATATGGAAATGGGCACAATATTTGAACTCCTTTCAAATATTGATCTTGAGCTAGTAAGATGAGGATGAATTCCAAGTTTCAAATTAGAAACTCTCCAATTAGTTGCACCCAAGACTACCCTTAATCTCTACAAAATAATACTACACTAGTATTAAATGTAGTAACCCTTTAAAATGATCTAATAACTCTTAATACTACACTAGTATATTATTAGAGAAAAAGAACTCTAAGTTTTATGTAAACTTCTTAAGTTTAGTGAGATGTTAGAGAGAAGAAATGATTTTGCATGAGTGAATTATATGAGGTAGAGTGTAGTATAAATAAGAGGAAAATCAAGCCCTCTCTTGGCTTGAGAGAACCGGTCACATACACCCACCCACATGGGTGGGGTGTTGTCATTTTCACATTGTTCTTAACAATGTTAGGTTGAGTGTATGGGTCATTGTAGTAATCATTTGTTCTAATTCTTAATTAGAATAAAATTACAAACTAAAAACCTACCCACCATCACCACAAAACCGGTACACCCATTTAAATGGGTGTCCATTTTATTTTTGCAATTTGTCATTTGTCACAAGTGTGACATGTGACATATAACATGTAATTTTGCTTATAAATGTGCATTTAACCAATTTAAATGCAATTTCATAACAAATAAATTAGACTTAACATTTTAAGTCACATTTTATAATTACATGTAAATAAAATGGGTCCTCTTATATTTGGTTAAAATAATCTACAACAGTTTGTAATTATAATCGACCAAATTAACTTATCTCAAATGTTTCATAAACATAATGCATTCTTAGTAATATAACAATTAAATTACTAAAAGAATCTTATTTAATCATATTACAATAAGATATATTTCTCACTTACAATTTAAACTTGGTTCAATTTAAGGGATTAATTAATCTGTATCGCTATACAATTAATTAATGTACATGATTAGGGGATTGTCCTTTAGGTGTGACCTCAAGGGATCAACTGATCACCACCGTCATACGACAGTAACGTCAAACTCAATTGAGCCAATCGTTACCGATTTATGTTGACCAGTTGACTATAATATTCATCATCCCTTTGTATTCTTATTATTGAGATTTAATTATGTGATCGCACTATTGTTGAGGACACTTACTCCAACAATCTCCCACTTGTCCGAGACAAGTGTGCGTCACCAATTCTCTTGTCCTATTACAATATCTCCCACTCAATGCAAGGTGTCTTGCAGGTCGTACTTGCATTTGATCATATCAAGAGTGGTTTCCTCGATCTGGAGAGTAACTGTCTGACCGGAATTATCTACCATAGATACCTTCCGAGCGTGGCCACGCATTTTCAGTTACTCCTCCTCGAGTGGCCTTGAGATTTAAAACAACCCTGACAAGGGTGGACAATTCCTATCGCACTATTCCCTTTGCATAGCCACAACTCATCATGACCCAAAAGATGCCCATTTGACCCCAGTTACGAAGGTCGTAGAGCATAAATCAAAGTCACTCTGAAACTGTGCCACCTTAGGCGAACAGTCTTTAGTCAAAGAATTGACTCAAAAGAATACTAGTAGCTCTTGCCACGACCAGGCTACAAGAATTGCCAGAATTCTATAAGCGGTCACTGCCCGACAGATTGTCCCTTACACTCTGTCTATGTGATCGATTGGTCATCCCTTATGACCCTATGACACTTGAACTTGCCATCAATCGCACCACAATCTAGTCACTTCGAGATGTCACCTCATATAAGTGACTATGGGCCAATGCTATGTTAAATCAGTCCACTTTTAATGGAGTCCAAAATTGTCTCTACAATCCATTTGGATATAACAAAGCACAAAACGAGTTTTAGAAACTCAAACGATAAATGTGATTATCATATATGAACAATCAACACAATGTTATTGCTTCATATCATATAATCTAAAGTTTATTTCGTCCATGACAATTCATGACGATCTTATTAAATGCAATAAAGGCTTGGGTAGTGAATATACCATATATTCATTTATTCCAACCTTGTGAATTCCTTTTTCCTTCCATACAACGTTATTCCTAATAACATGAATTCATCTATGTACATATCTAGATCTCTATCTAGTGTTGAGCTCTTTAACTTGAAAGATACTCCCACTCGTTATCATGATAACTGATAGGTATTTAGGTGAAGGGATCTACTATTAGTTCCTTTTAAACCACCTTATCCTCATCATAATGTACTAGGTCTCTATTTGTAGAATTTATAATGATTGACTCTTCAATCATCCTTTTAGTTATTCGCTTCTTTATAACAAAAGTACGCCTAGGATTTCGATAAATCCTTATAAGTTTGGAAATTTGGGTTTGTGTAACCTTTACCACATTGTCAAATTTTCTCTACCAAACACAAGAATATATCCCTAATTCCCCTCGAGAACTCTATGGATGTTCTTGTAGGCTATCCAATGACACTCATCTGGATTAATTTGTTATGGACTTGTCATGCTCCTAGCATACAATTCATTTAGGTATGTGCATGTTATGGCACACATGATTGATATCATGTGATCAACAACTCTTAGGTTCAGTGGATGACTATGACCCTTTCATAGTGATCCCACTTTTATCAACATAAACAACCTATTTAACTTGTTGAAGAGATTAAGGATCTTATCGATATAAGATACCTTTTAAATGCCAAACTAAAATCTTCTATTCCACAATAGACTTTGATTTTAGTATACATGTTGTTCTCTTTCATCCAATATTAAAATCCAACCACTTCTTTCAAAAAGGTAATATGAATATGTCACTCTCAATGAGTGAAACGTCATTCACGTGGAGAACAATTTCTCCCACTGAACTTCATGTCTTACATGATGACTTAAACTCCCACTTAACTTCATGTTTATACATGACTTTAACTCCCACTGAATTTCATGTCTTTACATGACTTTTCGACAATTCGAGTGAAACCCTTCTTCTATCTTATAATAGAAAAGATCATCATAACCTCTAGGTAGATACATACAATAGGCTTGTGTCATGTACACATCCTATTCCAAATCCCTATTTGGACATGATGTTTTGATGTGTATCTGGCACACACATATTATGAGGTATTTCACTGATGATTTGAATCTAAGCAAAGTTACGCATTAACTTAGCTTTTGTAGACATCTACATGTCTATCCATGCAACTATAATTGGACACTTCCAATTAAAACATTTTCTTTGCATAGATTCCATTTAGTTTCATAAGTCTCTCATGTTAGAAAATCAAATTTCTTAAAATTTCTAGGTACTTCCACTTCATAGATCATAATCTTATTATATCAAGAACAATTTCTTTTGGACTCGTCAATAGTCTAAGGATTCACCTAAGAACGCTTTCTTTTGGTCTCCTCATTAGTCTTGAGTCTAACCTAAGAACATATTCTTTTGGTTTCCTCACTAGTTCTTAACTAGTTTTTCGTTTCGTTGTGGCTTATTTTCTCCCACTCTATCTTTAGAAAAATACAACTATTTTCTTTAAAGATAGCCTTATGAGCCACAAACAATTTTGTACTCATATTCGTAAAGGAGGTAGAAGTATCACAACATGACCTTAAGTGATCTACTAAAGACTTCTTTGTAAAGACATCGAATCTTAGCGTCAACATAGACTAGTTCTATAAGAGCTAAAGAAGTGAACTCATATTCATGTCAATTACAATCTTTACAAGTGGTATGGCCAATTGGTTTGGTAGACTCCCTACTTTGAGTTCAATAACTCAATTTTGACTTAGCAATTGATCTTTCAAAGTGAGAATCGAATTCTTAACCTTTTTATTATAATGATCCCATCATCATAATGTTATTATGATCAATTTTAGTCGATACAATTTATGTTATTTGTGCAAGTATAGTATGATGACAAGTTTTTAGAACTAAAAAGTTTCAACAAACCGAATGACTTGGGTTGAGAACCAAGTCACTAAATCCAATTACAACCAATGTTAATAAAAGGAATTGAACAAATTTCCATGTCAAACAAGGAAATTATAAAAGTTCTATAAGCAATATCTCAAAATACATCCCAAAATTTTGACAATTCAAAATGAGACAAAGCTTCCATAGGTCTTCAATCATGGGTAGCTACCTTAGCTTCCCTTGAAGAGCTTTCTTAGGCTTGCTTGTCCTTGCCTTTATCCTTGCTAGGATGCCCTAATTACAATTAAATAGGGTAAGAATCACAACTTGTATCTTATACCAAAGTTGAGATCATTACATAAACGAAAAAGGGATAAATTACCAACTGAAACATCTTTCCAGTTTTGATATCTCCTAGATATTTAGTGCAATTCCTCTTCCAATGCCCTATGCCATTACAATAATGGGCATGGGAGGGCTATTCTCAATAGCTTTACCCTTTCCTTTGAAAGTGGAGGGCATCTTCCCTTTACTACCACCTTTCTTGAACTTCCCCTTACTATTTTATATCCTTGGAGGTGCTAACATTTAGTCTCATGTCTCTCTCAGCTTGCACAAGCATCTTGTGCAATTCATGAAGAAAGGTTTCTCATGTTATGCATATTGTAATTTACCCTAAACTTCACATATGCTTTTATTTTCCCCAAGGAATGTTAGACTCGGTCGATAACGAGTTGTTCGGGAATGGTCACCCCTTGCAATTTAAGAGTCTCGACATGCTCAATCAATTTGAGTACATGAGGGCTAACTTTTGGCCCTCCTTTTTGGTTCATGTCGAATAATGTGGAAACCGTCTTATATTGTAAGATCCTAGGAGCTTGTGAAAAACATGATCACAAGCTAGACATAGATCTCATAGGCCGTGCTCATCTTATGGCACTCCTTTGGACATTGGCTTCCAATGAGAAGATCAAAACGTTTTTGATCACGGCGGACTCTTTGTGGCTAGCCTCATAGGCTCGCCTTGCGTGGCGGTTGACCTTTCATTAGGTGTGGTGGGAGAGGCCTTGGCAAGGTAACGAAACCTGTCGTCACCCGCCGCGGCCAAGTGGAGTTGCATATCCCAATTGGTAAAATTAGCGCCATTCTTTTCTAACTTGCATCGATCCATTAAGGATCGAAGTTATGAGACATTCATGAGAATTGGAGCATAGGTGGTGGTGGATGAATTAGCATTTGCCATTGCGAATAAACAATTATGACTACAAATTTTAAAGACATAAAGGAAATGTCAACATTTATCATTTTAAATACTTGTAAACATTTTAAACAAGTTTTAACATTTAAATAGTGACCTCTACCCAACTATTATAAATGATTCCGAGATCCAAATTCATATCAATTTGGGCACGGTAAGCCGATTCATCCCTCATTAACATAATTCGGTGGATTAACTCTTTAATCGATTCTACATTAGAACTCTCGGTCGATAATATTACATTAATATTTATCTTTAGCCCGGAACACATGCGGCTACGGTCGCGAATACTTCCGTTGAGCTCAATCCAAATTTCGAAATAATAACATTTATTACCCCACTTACCCAACGTAACAAGTTTAGCACCCCGGTGAGCCGAGCCTACTTCCTTGCGAAATTGGGATTCATGGGTTCTAACATTTGGTAAGGCTTGATCTCAATTATTTATTATGAGAGGTCTTGTCAATTTATAATCTATCATGTTAAAGTGAACTAAATCGATGAATTAACGATTATTTAAATTGACACGGTCGAATAATCGATAAATATGCATGTCATGTTATGGCGATTTGGCAATGCATGCAAACATATTAAATAAAAATGCAAGCATAAAAATAAAACTCCTAGTATGGCCTTTCCTAGAATAGAAAATCATATAATCTATTACAAGTTCGGAAACCAACTCCTTTGGTCCCTTGAACTTCATAAGCACGCCTCCCAAGGTCACCGTCTCTCTCGGAACTCCTTTCCGAATGGCACCGTCTTTGGGAAACTCCGGTTTTACAATTAGTTACAAAATATATAATAAAATTACAATAATTTCCTATTATACATTTGTAAAATAAAATAATACAATAAAAGTGATTCGAGATCACATTAAATTACAACCGAATCAATATTCCCTTACATTTCGGGCAATATCGATTAAAACTAAGGCCATACAAGGAAAAATTACATAATTCCAAATTACATAAACCAAAATATGACATTCATAAATTGAAAATATGACATTCATAAATAAAATGCAGCATTATAATATGTATAAAACATGCTCATGTTAAATGCCAAATCGCCTAATTAACGGTTTATATCGAATATAACCCGGTTTTACGGAAATGCGTGATAATAACACTTTAAAATCACCAAACAATACTTAAATCATATTTAAGTCCAAGTTAATTATCCCAACTCATTTAGGCCTCAAAAATTAGTCATCACTCAATTTTTGACAATAATTCAACTTGTTGTTATATAATTGCTCATATTAGACTTTTAAAATCATATTTTAATCAAATAAATCCAAATTTAATTACAATAATTTCAAAATTCGAATTTTAAATTTTGTACATTCTGGAACATTTCCATGACACTCATAATGTCAAAATTCATGGTTTAAAAATTTCGAATCGGTTTAGAGAAAAAAGGTTGCGCTTTATCGGTTTTATCAAATAAAATACATAAAGCATGCAAAAATTAATCATATTAAATTTTCAACTTTAGATCTGAAATGTGGGACATTTATGCAACCAGGAAAAATTTTCTCTTGACATGAATAATATTTTAGCTATATTTTATTAATTAGTCACTATTTATGCCATTTTTACATTAAAAATTCATAAATCATGCAAGACAAATCACATAAGTCTGAAATTTTCCAGTATTACCAGAAAACTTGCATGTGACAACATACCAAAATTTCAGCATCAGATTCAAATAGGAAGTATATTTTCTAAATTAGTCACTATTTATGTCATTGTTGAGGACATTTACTCCAACAATCTCCCACTTGTCCGATACAAGTGTGCGTCACCAATTCTCTTGTCCTATTACAAGTTCTCCCACTCAATGCAAGGTGTCTTGCAGGTCGTCCTTGGATTTGATCATATCAAGAGTGGTTTCCTCGATCTGGAGAGTAACTGTCTGACCGGAATTATCTACCATAGATACCTTCCGAGCGTGGCCACGCATTTTCAGCTTACTCCTCCTCGAGTGGCCTTGAGATTTAAAACAACCCTGACAAGGGGTGGACAATTCCTATCGCACTATTCCCTTTGCATAGCCACAGCTCATCATGACCCAAAAGATGCCCATTTGACCCCAGTTACGAAGGTCGTAGAGCATAAATCAAAGTCACTCTGAAACTGTGCCACCTTAGGTGAACAGTCTTTAGTCAAAGAATTGACTCAAAAGAATACTAGTAGCTCTTGCCACGACCAGGCTACAAGAATTGCCAGAATTCTATAAGCGGTCACTGCCCGACAGATTGTCCCTTACACTCTGTCTATGTGATCTATTGGTCATCCCTTATGACCCTATGACACTTGAACTTGCCATCAATCGCACCACAATCTAGTCACTTCGAGATGTCACCTCACATAAGTGACTAGGGGCCAATGCTATGTTAAATCAGTCCACTTTAATGGAGTCCAAAATTGTCTCTACAATCCATTGGATATAACAAAGCACAAAATAAGTTTTAGAAACTCAAACGATAAATGTGATTATCATATATGAACAATCAACACAATGTTATTGCTTCATATCATATAATCTAAAGTTTATGTCGTCCATGACAATTCATGACGATCTTATTAAATGCAATAAAGGCTTGGGTATTGAATATACCATATATTCATTTATTCCAACCTTGTGAATTCCTTTTTCCTTCCATACAACGTTATTCCTAATAACATGAATTCATCTATGTACATATCTAGATCTCTATCTAGTGTTGAGCTCTTTAACTTGAAAGATACTCCCACTCGTTATCATGATAACTGATAGGTATTTAGGTGAAGGGATCTACTATTAGTTCCTTTTAAACCACCTTATCCTCATCATAATGTACTAGGTCTCTATTTGTAGAATTTATAATGATTGACTCTTCAATCATCCTTTTAGTTATTCGCTTCTTGTATAACAAAAGTACGCCTAGGATTTCGATAAATCCTTATAAGTTTGGAAATTTGGGTTTGTGTAACCTTTACCACATTGTCAAATTTTCTCTACCAAACACAAGAATATATCCCTAATTCTCCTCGAGAACTCTATGGATGTTCTTGTAGGCTATCCAATGACACTCATCTGGATTAATTTGTTATGGACTTGTCATGCTCCTAGCATACAATTCATTTAGGTATGTGCATGTTATGGCACACATGATTGATATCATGTGATCAACAACTCTTAGGTTCAGTGGATGACTATGACCCTTTCATAGTGATCCCACTTTTATCAACATAAACAACCTATTTAACTTGTTGAAGAGATTAAGGATCTTATCGATATAAGATACCTTTTAAATGCCAAACTAAAATCTTCTATTCCACAATAGACTTTGATTTTAGTATACATGTTGTTCTCTTTCATCCAATATTAAAATCCAACCACTTCTTTCAAAAAGGTAATATGAATATGTCACTCTCAATGAGTGAAACGTCATTCACGTGGAGAACAATTTCTCCCACTGAACTTCATGTCTTACATGATGACTTAAACTCCCACTTAACTTCATGTTTATACATGACTTTAACTCCCACTGAATTTCATGTCTATACATGACTTTTCGACAATTCGAGTGAAACCCTTCTTCTATCTTATAATAGAAAAGATCATCATAACCTCTAGGTAGATACATACAATAGGCTTGTGTCATGTACACATCCTATTCCAAATCCCTATTTGGACATGATGTTTTGATGTGTATCTGGCACACACATATTATGAGGTATTTCACTGATGATTTGGATCTAAGCAAAGTTACGCATTAACTTAGCTTTTGTAGACATCTACATGTCTATCCATGCAACTATAATTGGACACTTCCAATTAAAACATTTTCTTTGCATAGATTCCATTTAGTTTCATAAGTCTCTCATGTTAGAAAATCAAATTTCTTAAAATTTCTAGGTACTTCCACTTCATAGATCATAATCTTATTATATCAAGAACAATTTCTTTTGGACTCGTCAATAGTCTAAGGATTCACCTAAGAACGCTTTCTTTTGGTCTCCTCATTAGTCTTGAGTCTAACCTAAGAACATATTCTTTTGGTTTCCTCACTAGTTCCTAACTAGTTTTTCGTTGTGGCTTATTTTCTCCCACTCTATCTTTAGAAAAATACAACTATTTTCTTTAAAGATAGCCTTATGAGCCACAAACAATTTTGTACTCATATTCGTAAAGGAGGTAGAAGTATCACAACATGACCTTAAGTGATCTACTAAAGACTTCTTTGTAAAGACATCGAATCTTAGCGTCAACATAGACTAGTTCTATAAGAGCTAAAGAAGTGAACTCATATTCATGTCAATTACAATCTTTACAAGTGGTATGGCCAATTGGTTTGGTAGACTCCCTACTTTGAGTTCAATAACTCAATTTTGACTTAGCAATTGATCTTTCAAAGTGAGAATCGAATTCTTAACCTTTTTATTATAATGATCCCATCATCATAATGTTATTATGATCAATTTTAGTCGATACAATTTATGTTATTTGTGCAAGTATAGTATGATGACAAGTTTTTAGAACTAAAAAGTTTCAACAAACCGAATGACTTGGGTTGAGAACCAAGTCACTAAATCCAATTACAACCAATGTTAATAAAAGGAATTGAACAAATTTCCATGTCAAACAAGGAAATTATAAAAGTTCTATAAATAATATCTCAAAATACATCCCAAAATTTTGACAATTCAAAATGAGACAAAGCTTCCATAGGTCTTCAATCATGGGTAGCTACCTTAGCTTCCCTTGAAGAGCTTTCTTAGGCTTGCTTGCCCTTGCCTTTATCCTTGCTAGGATGCCCTAATTACAATTAAATAGGGTAAGAATCACAACTTGTATCTTATACCAAAGTTGAGATCATTACATAAACGAAAAAGGGATAAATTACCAACTGAAACATCTTTCCAGTTTTGATATCTCCTAGATATTTAGTGCAATTCCTCTTCCAATGCCCTATACCATTACAATAATGGGCATGGGAGGGCTATTCTCAATAGCTTTACCCTTTCCTTTGAAAGTGGAGGGCATCTTCCCTTTACTACCACCTTTCTTGAACTTCCCCTTACTATTTTATATCCTTGGAGGTGCTAACATTTAGTCTCATGTCTCTCTCAGCTTGCACAAGCATCTTGTGCAATTCATGAAGAAAGGTTTCTCATGTTATGCATATTGTAATTTACCCTAAACTTCACATATGCTTTTATTTTCCCCAAGGAATGTTAGACTCGGTCGATAACGAGTTGTTCGGGAATGGTCACCCCTTGCAATTTAAGAGTCTCGACATGCTCAATCAATTTGAGTACATGAGGGCTAACTTTTGGCCCTCCTTTTTGGTTCATGTCGAATAATGTGGAAACCGTCTTATATTGTAAGATCCTAGGAGCTTGTGAAAAACATGATCACAAGCTAGACATAGATCTCATAGGCCGTGCTCATCTTATGGCACTCCTTTGGACATTGGCTTCCAATGAGAAGATCAAAACGTTTTTGATCACGGCGGACTCTTTGTGGCTAGCCTCATAGGCTCGCCTTGCGTGGCGGTTGACCTTTCATTAGGTGTGGTGGGAGAGGCCTTGGCAAGGTAACGAAACCTGTCGTCACCCGCCGCGGCCAAGTGGAGTTGCATATCCCAATTGGTAAAATTAGCGCCATTCTTTTCTAACTTGCATCGATCCATTAAGGATCGAAGTTATGAGACATTCATGAGAATTGGAGCATAGGTGGTGGTGGATGAATTAGCATTTGCCATTGCGAATAAACAATTATGACTACAAATTTTAAAGACATAAAGGAAATGTCAACATTTATCATTTTAAATACTTGTAAACATTTTAAACAAGTTTTAACATTTAAATAGTGACCTCTACCCAACTATTATAAATGATTCCGAGATCCAAATTCATATCAATTTGGGCACGGTAAGCCGATTCATCCCTCATTAACATAATTCGGTGGATTAACTCTTTAATCGATTCTACATTAGAACTCTCGGTCGATAATATTACATTAATATTTATCTTTAGACCGGAACACATGCGGCTACGGTCGCGAATACTTCCGTTGAGCTCAATCCAAATTTCGAAATAATAACATTTATTACCCCACTTACCCAACGTAACAAGTTTAGCACCCCGGTGATCCGAGCCTACTTCCTTGCGAAATTGGGATTCATGGGTTCTAACATTTGGTAAGGCTTGATCTCAATTATTTATTATGAGAGGTCTTGTCAATTTATTATCTATCTCGTTTAAGTGAACTAAATCGATGAATTAACGATAATTTTAATTGACACGGTCGAATACTCGATGAAAATGCATGTCATGTTATGGCAATTTGGCAATGCATGCAAACATATTAAATAAAAATGCAAGCATAAAAATAAAACTCCTAGTATGGCCTTTCCTAGAATAGAAAATCATATAATCTATTACAAGTTCGGAAACCAACTCCTTTGGTCCCTAGAACTTCATAAGCACGCCTCCCTAGGTCACCGTCTCTCTCGGAACGCCTTTCCGAATGGCACCGTCTTTGGGAAACTCCGGTTTTACAATTAGTTACAAAATATATAATAAAATTACAATAATTTCCCATTATACATTTGTAAAATAAAATAATACAATAAAAGTGATTCGAGATCACATTAAATTACAACCGAATCAATATTCCCTTACATTTCGGGCAATATCGATTAAAACTAAGGCCATACAAGGAAAAATTACATAATTCCAAATTACATAAACCAAAATATGACATTCATAAATTGAAAATATGACATTCATAAATAAAATGCAGCATTATAATATGTACAAAACATGCTCATGTTAAATGCCAAATAGCTCTACTTAACGGTTTATATCGAATATAACCCGGTTTTACGGAAATGCGTGATAATAACACTTTAAAATCACCAAACAATACTTAAATCATATTTAAGTCCAAGTTAATTATCCCAACTCATTTAGGCCTCAAAAATTAGTCATCACTCAATTTTGACAATAAATCAACTTGTTGTTATATAATTGCTCATAATTAGACTTTAAAATCATATTTTAATCAAATAAATCCAAATTAAATTACAATAATTTCAAAATTCGAATTTTAAATTTTTGTACATTCTGGAACATTTCCATGACACTCATAATGTCAAAAATCATGGTTTAAAAATTTCGAATCGGTTTAGAGAAAAATGGTTGCGCTTTATCGATTTTATCAAATAAAATACATAAAGCATGCAAAAATTAATCATATTAAATTTTCAACTTTAGATCTGAAATGTGGGACATTTATGCAACCAGGAAAAATTTTCTCTTGACATGAATAATATTTTAGCTATATTTTATTAATTAGTCACTATTTATGCCATTTTTACATTAAAAATTCATAAATCATGCAAGACAAATCACATAAGTCTGAAATTTTCCAGTATTACCAGAAAACTTGCATGTGACAACATACCAAAATTTCAGCATCAGATTCAAATAGGAAGTATATTTTCTAAATTAGTCACTATTTATGTCATTTTTATATTAAAAATCCATAAATCATGCTAGACAAATCACATCAGTCTTAAATTTTCCAGTCTGACAGGAAAACATGCATGTGACAACATACTAAAATTTCATTGTCATATTCAAAGCGGAAGTATTTTTAACCATTTGACCTTTATTTATTTCATTTTATAATATAAAAATCATAAATCACACGAAATATGTCCACTTCACACGAATTTTTACATTCAGTAAGTAAAATGCATGTGAGATATTGTGTAAAAATTTCAAGGTCAGAAGATAAGTCTAACTAGTTTTAGCATTTTAAACATCATTTTACTCATTAAAATGTAATAAAAATACTAAAAATCATATTTGAGCACTATAAATTTCCATAAATCATCAAAATGACCTAAAATCATATTAGGACCAGAATATTTTGACATGCAAATAACTTTGTGATTTTATCTTATAAAACACAAATTACTAGTTTTCATTAAGTTACCATAACTCGAAAAAACTATAAATCGATTATGCATGCAACAACCTTGGCTCTTGATACCGCTTGTAAGTTTCTTAAACTCGAATATTAGACACTTCTAATATCATTATACATTTAGTTTACTCTTAAACTAAATAAATCTTATGCATGCATAACTAGATATAAAAGAAAGAACCATTTCTTACATTGATTATATGGAAATGGGCACAATATTTGAACTCCTTTCAAATATTGATCTTGAGCTAGTATGGTGAGGATGATCTTCCAAGTTTCAAACTAGAAACTCTCCAATAAGTTGCACCCAAGACTACCCTTAATCTCTACAAAATACTACACTAGTATATATAAAGTAGAAGCCCTTAAAATAAATCTAATAACCTCTTATTACTACACTAGTAATGTTATTAGAAATATGAACTAAGAATTTTAGTGAAGACTTCTTAAGTTTTTAGAGTAAGAAGGGATTTAGAGAGAAGTAGAGATTGCATTAATGAATTATATGAGGTAGTGTGTTATATAAATAAGAGGAAAAACAAGCCTTATTTGGCTTGCTCAAAAACGGTCACACACACACCCACATGGGTGGGGTGTTGTCATTTTCACATTGTTCTTAACAATGTTAGGTTGAGTGTATGGGTCATTGTAGTAATCATTTGAGCTAATTCTTAATTAGAATAAAATTACAAACTAAAAACCTACCCACCATCACCACAAAACCGGTGCACCCATATAAAATGGGTGTCCATTTTATTTTTGCAATTTGTCATTTGTCACAAGTGTGACATGTGACATATAACATGTAATTTTGCTTATAAATGTGCATATAACCAATTTAAATGCAATTTCATAACAAATAAATTAGACTTAACATTTTAAGTCACATTTTATAATTACATGTAAATAAAATAGGTCCTCTCATATTTGGTTAAAATAATCTACAACAATTTGTAATTATAATCAACCAATTTTGCTTATCTCAAATGTTTCATAAACATAATGCATTCTTAGTAATATAACAATTAAATTACTAAAAGAAATCTTATTTAATCATATTACAATAAGATATATTTCTCACTTACAATTTAAACTTGGTTCACTTTAAGGGATTAATTAATCTGTATCACTATACAATTAATTAATGTACATGATTAGGGGATTGTCCTTTAGGTGTGACCTCAAGGGATCAACTGATCACCACCGTCATACGACAGTAACGTCAAACTCAATTGAGCCAATCGTTACCGATTGATGTTGACCAGTT
>JAIUZE010014117.1:0-27400 GCA_022085475.1 Heliosperma pusillum | reverse complement strand
TACACAAGTAGAAAGCCAAAAAGATTCTCAACCATCCACCGCTAAGGAAGCGGAAAACAAACCCGAAAAGAAGGATGAACCTGAACCCATAAAAATTCAAGTTCCATTTCCCCAACGTTTGAAGAGAAATCATAAGGAAACCTTGTTCAGCAAATTCATGGAAGTAGTCAAAAACCTCCAAGTAACGGTTCCCTTCACTGAATTAATCACTCAAATCCCTTCTTACACGAAATTCATGAAGGATATCTTGACTAAGAAGAGGACTTTAGATGATGTTGAAATCATAGCATTCACAGCTGAATGCAGCGCGTTATTGCAAAATAAGTCCCCTCATAAGTTAAAGGATCCTGGTAGTTTCTATATACCTTGCACTATAGGCACCTACACAATCGATAAAGCTTTATGCGATCTAGGTGCTAGTGTAAGCGTCATGCCCTATTCCATCTGCGAAAAATTGAATATGGGAATTCTTAAATGCACAAGTATCACCCTGCAAATGGCAGATCGTTCTCTAAAACAACCTATGGGAGTTTTAGAAGATGTACCTGTCAGAGTAGGAAGATTTTTCATTCCCGTCGATTTCATAGTGTTAGATATGGCTGAAGATTCGCAAATCCCTATCATTTTAGGAAGGCCATTTCTACACACTGCGGGAGCAGTAATCAATGTCAAGAATGGAAAATTGACACTAGAAGTAGGTGATGATAAAGTCACCTACAACTTAAACAGTGCAATGAAGAGCCCTATGCTTGAAGAGCCTTGCTGTTTCCTTGACATTGTCGACTCAATTATTGATGAATCTCTGTATCCATCAATAATTGAGGATCCTTTAGAAGCAATCTTGTTGCTAGAGGATATCTCTGAGAATGACAATTTTGAGATCAGTGAGCTGGAAAAGGACTTGACTGGAAAAGAGATACCGTCTGAAGAAGTCCAAGAGTTCATAAGCCTAATTGATACTCCTGCCAAGGCAGAAGTACATAAACCTGAACTTAAACCTCTTCCCTCAAATCTAAAAAATGCCTTTTTAGATGAATCTGAATATTGCCCAGTCATAAAGAGTGCTCTCCTAGATGAAAATCAGTTAAACTCACTATTGATTATCTTGAAAAAACATAAAAAGGCAATAGGTTATAAACTTGAAGATCTCACAGGCATAAGCCCTGACTTTCGCATGCATAGAATCAACTTAGAAGAAGGCCAAAAACCTTGTGTTCAAGGTCAACGCCGTCTTAACCCAAACATGGAAGAAGTAGTTAAAACTGAAGTTTTGAAATTGCTAGATGCTGGCATAATCTATGCAATCTCTGACTCGAAATGGGTTAGCCCTGTCCAAGTTGTTCCCAAGAAAGGAGGAACAACAGTAGTCAAAAATGAAAAGAATGAGCTCATCCCCACAAGGATTGTGACGGGATGGCGTATGTGTATTGACTACAGGAAGTTGAATCAATCAACTAGAAAAGATCACTATCCTCTGCCCTTCATTGATCAAATGCTAGAGAGGTTAGCTTGCCACAAATATTTCTGCTATCTAAATGGTTACTCAGGATTTTTCCAAATTCCTATCCACCCTGAGGACCAAGAGAAAACTACTTTCACCTGTCCCTATGGTACTTTCGCTTATCGCCGAATGCCATTTGGCCTAAGTAATGCACCTCCCACTTTCCAGCGTTGCATGACTAGTATTTTTTCAGATTTTGTCGAGACTATCATGGAAGTATTCATGGACGACTTTAGCGTCTATGGCATTACCTTTGATAATTGTTTGACAAATCTATCCAGAGTACTGAAACGCTGTGAAGAAGTCGACCTTGTTTTCAACTGGGAAAAGTGTCACTTCATGGTGAATGAAGGTGTAGTTTTAGGACACATCATTTCTGAGAGAGGTATACTTTCGAGCTAAGATCCAAGTTATTGAACAACTGCCACCACCTGCTAATGTAAGAGGAATCAGGAGTTTCCTTGGCCACGCCGGTTTCTACCGACGATTTATAAAAGACTTTTCAAAAATAGCCAAGCCCCTGACTGAGCTCCTTTTTAAGGATGCACCCTTTAATTTCACAAAGAAATGCCTTGAGGCATTCAACAAGATCAAACGCGCTTTAATCACCGCACCTATAATCCAGTCACCTGATTGAAATCTTCCTTTTGAACTTATGTGCGATGCGAGTGATTATGTCGTAGGAGTTGTTTTAGGGCAAAGAAAGGAAAAGTTCCTTCATGCAATTTACTATGCTAGTAAAACCTTAGATCCTTCCCAAATCAACTATGCCACCACTGAAAAAGAACTTCTCGCCGTTGTCTAAGCCTTGGACAAATTCCGTTCATACCTTATAGGATCGAAAGTCATTGTTTACACTGACCATGCTGCTTTGAAATATCTGCTTTCAAAGAAAGAGGCAAAACCTCGACTTATCCGATGGATCTTACTCCTTCAAGAGTTTGATTTAGAGATCCGGGATAAGAAGGGAGCAGAGAATGTAGTCGATGACCATCTCTCAAGGATAAGAGTAACTGAAACAGGAGTACCGACGCCAATTAATGATTCGTTTGCTGATGATTCATTAATGGCAGTTGCAGACTCTTCTCCTTGGTATGCTAATATTGCCAATTTTCTTGTCAGTCGACAGCTACCTTCTGACCTTTCTTATAACCAAAGAAAAAAATTTTGCATGATGCAAAATTCTTTGTTTGGGATGACCCTTATCATTTCAAGCAGTGTTCAGATGGTCTTTACAGACGATGTATCCCCCAGTGGGAAGTTAAAGGAATTTTATAAGGATGCCACTCATCTGCTTATGGTGGTCATCATGGTCCGTCCAAGACCGTAGCCAAAGTCTTACGATCCGGGTTTTTCTGGCCCTCGATGTTTAAAGATTCCAAAGACTTTGTTATGGCTTGTGGCGCTTGTCAACGAATAGGTCAAATATCCAAGAGACATGAAATGCCTCAAAACGGCATATTAGAAGTCGAAATATTCGATGTCTGGGGTATTGACTATCAAGGAGCATTCCCTTCTTCTAACAGAAATCGTTACATCTTAGTCGCTCTCGACTATGTTTCAATGTGGGTAGAAGCAATTGCCACCCCCACCAATGATGCAAGAGCTGTGATACGGCTATTTAAGAAGATCAATTTTCCGCGTTTTGGTGTACTCAGAGCCGTGATAAGTGATCAAGGAACTCATTTCGGAGAAAAGCAGTTAGATACTCTGCTTTCCAAGTATGGTGTGTATCACAGACGAGGATTAGCCTATCATCCTCATACCAGCGGTCAAGTAGAAGTCTCAAACAGAGAGTTGAAAACGATTCTTCAGAAAGTAGTCTCAAGATCTAGAACTGATTGGAGTAATAAGCTCAATGACACCTTATGGGCTTATCGCACAGCTTTCAAAACCCCGATTGGAACATCTCCCTATCGATTGATTTATGAAAAGGCCTGTCATCTTCCTGTCGAGTTAGAGTACAAAGCTTACTGGGCTATCAAAGAACTCAACTTAGACACTAAGCTTAGCGCTGATAGACGACTTTTGCAACTTAATGAGCTAGAAGAATTTCGTTTGCAAGCTTATGAGAATTCTAGAATTTACAAAGAGAAAACGAAGCGTTGGCACGACAAGAGGATAATTAAGAAAGAATTTAATGTCGGTGACCAAGTACTTCTTTTCAACTCCCGTTTAAAAATCTTTCCGGGAAAACTTCGATCACGATGGTCTGGACCATTCACTGTCACATATGTTAGCAAGTACGGCTATGTGGAACTAATGACTAGCAATGGTGAGAAATTCAAAGTCAATGGACACAGACTGAAACTCTACTATAGCAATTCTATCATCGGATGCCTAGATATTGTCTATATGGAGCGTCAATCCCCAACCCAATGATTTCATAGAAGAATTCGTCGAGCAAGACGTTAAACAAGCGCTTCTCGGGAGGCAACTCGTGTTTTCCCTTTTTGCATTTTTATTTTTGTTTTTCCCTTTTTCGTTGTTTTCTTAGATTTCCTTTGCAGATGAAAGAGTTTTTGAAGAATCTCTGAAGACCTTCCTTGTCAAGTCCAAAAGACTAGCTTGGGGGAGTCCGCGCTCACTAGTAAGCTTCATTCTTCTTTCATTTTTCCTTTTTTACCATTAAGCATCTCGTTGCATATTTAGTCTTTGTTCTCACATTGAGGACAATGTGATGTTTAGCTTGGGGGAGGGATTGCATTTTCCCATTTTGCATTTTCCCATTTTGCATTTTAGTTGATCATTTTTCAAACTTTGAATAAAAGAAAGAGAAGAGTTTAGGGAGAAATTTTAAAATTTTGAACACAATTGAATGCTTTTCATGCTTTGCTTGCTTGTCAATTATGCTATCATGTTACATTTCCCAAACTTAGAGCTTTCAAAAGATAATTTTTCAATATTTATTGAATTGTGCATACATGGGGAAGTCTTGTACACAGTAGGCATGGAATGAATCTTTAGATGAGTACGCTTGATCTTGACATTTGGCAAGTTACATATATTGTAAGGTAGAACCTCCTTAGACTGGTACATCTATACCCAGTCTCATTTAGGTGTGTGTAGTTCTCCTTGTGATGTGTGTCATGTCAAAACGCATAAGTATGGTTCTCATTTCATTTCTATAAGCATTGCATTCATGATTCACTAAGATTTGAAGCCTTTTTCACTTTAATTTGCCCCTCAAAATTAGCCCCTTCATACAAATGCTTCACAAAAATAATAGCTACAAATAAAAACTGCCTACCTTTTGAGCTAGTAGCTAAACTATGGTGTATGGGTGCTCTTTTGAGAAGATTTGTCCTTAATAAAAAAAGTGAATTTGGAGAACGAAAATATTCAAGAAGTGATGTTCAAAAGGAAAAGAAAAGAAAAAAAAAGAAGAAAAATTGAAAAAGAAAAGAAAAGAAAAAAGAAATAAGAGAAGAAGTTGTGAGTATCTCCTCAAAATGTCAAATCAATAGAAGGAGTTTACCCTTGTGTTTCGTGTGTAATAAGCCAATCTGTTCCTTCTGGCTTCGTTATTTGTCTTGTGGGAATTAATCGAAAGATTGGATTGAGCATTCATTTATCATTGGTCAGTTGCTAGCTCATTCTAACCTTCACATGACCATAATTATTTGTCCACCTTTCACCCATTTCCCAAAGCCTTCTTATTATTTTTTGGCTTCTTTTCTATGTGCATTGTGATCTTTTACTTGTGTTTTGAATTGTTTACCATATTAGACTGCGGACACATTTTCATAAGTCGTAGATAGGTGAGTGTCTCAAAAACATTTACACATAAAGAAATCACCTTTTACATACATGAGCGTTCGAGTGTGCCGTGAGAGTCCATTTGTCAAAAGATCATGCAAGAGCCGAAATTCTACAGTGAAATTCTTTGTAACACGCCGTTATGTAAATCTCAGCCATGTTTGTGTATCATTCTTGCCCACGCTGTTCTTGAGTTATGATTCATTATGTTTTCAAAGTTTTACGTTGAGATTTGTTTCTTGATGGTGTAGTAGCCAATGCTTGAAACCTTGTCCTGGTATTGTTTGTTATGTTTGCTTGAGGACAAGCAAAGGATTAGCTTGGGGAAGTTTGATAAGTGAATATTTGTATGATTTTAACCCCCACTTTAGCTCGGTTTTGTATGTCAATTGTGCTTTGTTAAGCCATTTTATGAGCTAATATCGTCTTCTAGGCGAATTCCTGTGTTCTAACCTGTTTTGTAGGGAAAGTGACGTTTCTACGCCCTTTTTCTATATTCCCGAACATTTGGCTAGAACCCGACGATTTGAAGAAGCAAACTTGACCATGTCAAAGGCATTTCAAGAAGGTTCACTAATTCAAAAGAGAGAAGAAGTAAAGACGATGTCGTAGTTGTCGGAAGAGCAATCAATGAGGCGGAAGAATTCATCGCTTTACATCAAACCCTATCAACAAACCCGATTGAAGAAGTCAAGGGGGATGATGGAAGTCAAGTCAAAGCAAAGGAAGATGAAACGTTAGTCAATTGCTTCCAGATGACCACTTACCCGATCGGGTAAGGGTGTATTCGATCGGGTAAGTATGCTGCTTCGAGAAAAATACTTCAACTTCCTATTTTTGTCTTATGTTTTCAATGCTCGACCTCTTTTCCACGAAACCCTAATGCTATATATAGATGCTCCAGCCCCTCTTCTCAACACACAACTCACAACAATCTCTTACACAACATCTCCTTTCTTCTTACATTTTCTCTTTAGTTTAGTCTTTCTAGTTTAGATTATTTTCTTCTTTTGTCTTTAGTTCTTAGTTTATTTCTGTCCATTTCATATCAAAACATTAGCTTAGATCAATAGGAATTTCAATATTTGTAGTCTACTTTGTTGGGTACAAGAGTTGTAATTCAAGGTACGATTATTCTATGCAAGGGATTTCTATTATTGTTATCGCTTTCGTTGTTGATCGTCACCTAGGTACTTCTAATTTATCCTTTGTTGATTGTTCTTTTCTGTTTTCTATTTGATTGTTATCCTCTTTACATATTGTCTTAGATTCATTTTCATGTTGTTATAATCGTAGTTTCATTTCTTAGATTGTTAATTAGCGTCGTTATTATCGCCTTATATAGAGTCTTAGATTATTGTCAAAATCAAATAAACATGTCTATCCTAGTTTTCATTATCACCATCATCTTAGATATAAACATTATCATGAGTGAGTAGTCACCTTTCTAGGGTGTAGTGTAGCCATGTTAGATTGATTAATAGATGATAATTGGATAAAAGAAATTGTGCTTTTAAAACATTGTGTCTATGCATGTTTGGACTTTAACGATAGTTGACGATTCCTGATCAAAATCATTGACTAGTATGGAATTCTTTTCCAAGGTAGACATACAAGAATTGAATAGACAAAGCATGACATGGTAGATTAAGACCTAGTAAATCGCCTAAAAGCCTGCTAGACCATCTGATCTATGATTGTAATGAACACATCATTCTTACGAACTCACAATGAATTATTTGCATGTCCTAAATCCAATTTCATCAATATGTCAATGTACATGTGTGAACCTACTTCCCTAGACGCTTCTCATTATTGTTAATTCATCATTTGCTTTATTGTTTTCATTTTAGTTTGCTTTTGTTTTGTTTTTATTTATGTTCTTTATTAGTTTAGAATTCAAAACCTCAAAACCCAGAAAATCGTTAGATAGAACTCAATTGTGAGACGATTCACAATCCATAGGAAACACCATCTCCCTGAGGATCGACCCCTACTTCCCTAATTATATTAATTTGTTATTAGCCTAGTCTGGGTAAATTATCTTTGTATTGGGCTTGCGACAGGCCCGATCAAAATTTGGCGCCGTTGCCGGGGAGCACGGTTTAGTTTTCCTTTTTATTGTGATTTTTATCGCAATTAGTTTTATCTAGTCTTTAGGAACCCAAATCCTTTAGACCTCTCTTGATTTTTCATCTTAGCTTTCCAATCTTATGCCCAGATCTTCTAGACTAGGGACCCCTATTCCTTTAGACCCCGAACTAGAAAGAACTCTGCGTAGGAAACTAAAGCTATTCAACGAAATTCAAAAGCTTCTGATATTTCAAGTTTAGATCGTATTCGTGAGAAATACTCGGATATCTTACCTAATCTTGAAGGAGAAGAAGATCCATTCTTATCTCCATTCCCAAAAACTAATCAACTTTCAACCAACACTCCATCTTCATCTTCACAAAAGAAAATGGTTCGACTTTCCGACCATTCCAAACCCACTGCAGATACACTTCCAAGGGGTATCGCTACACCTCAAATCACAGCCGAAAACTTTGAAATCAAAACTGCCTTCATCAATTTAATAGAGAGAAGTCAATTTGGTGGCAATGCCACAGAAGATCCCAACCTTCATATCCAAAACTTCTGTGACTATTGCTCCACAATTAGACAAACTGGAGTATCCCAAGAGCAGAATAGGGAAATGCTCTTTCCCTTCTCTTTAAGAGGAAAGGCAAAACTCTGGATCAATAGTCTTGACCGAGTTGCCTTAGGAATAGCCGACTGGGATGGTCTAGCTCTTGCTTTCTATCAAAAGTACTTCCCACCAGAACGAACCGCACTCTTACGGAGTCAAATTACTGGATTCCGTCAGAGAGGCGATGAAAGCCTTTACGAGGCATGGAAAAGATACAAAGAATTACAAAGAGAATGCCCTCATGATGCCTTGATTCATGGTTCTTAGCTATCACCTTCTAGAACGGTTGTTGTGGCGAATCGCGTCGTATCCTCGACTTCGCTAACAATGGTCGTTTCGATCAAATCGATGTAGAAATAGCTAGTACAACTATCGCGTCAATGGCAATCCACGATTCTCAGTATAGCAACTCGCGTGCTATGCCACTCAAAGCCAAGCAGGACGATTCAAGTAAAGTAGCACTCCTAGAAGCCCAATTAGCCCTTCTGGAGCAACAAGTAGGAAGCTCTTCCCAATCCAAGGAGCATGTCAACGTCACTAACCACGTAGTGGTATGTGAGATATGTGGGGTTGGAGGGCATAGTTTTCAAGAATATAGAAGTTCGATAGAGCAAGTCAATGCCTATCAAGGATATAGACAAGGCAACGCTTTCTCAAACTTCTATAACGAAAACACAAAAAACCATCCTTTTTTGTCCTACAAAAGCACTAACATTCAAAATCCCCACCAACAAATTCAACAACCATTCATACCACACCAACAGAAGCCTTACAATCCACCTGGTTTTCAAAACCAGAGACCTTCATTCCAACCTAACTTCAATCAACCTTACCAAAATCAACCTCAACACTAACCACCTTAAATTCAAAACCAACCTAATGACTCAAGTTTGAGCAAAAATGAATCTATGCTTCTCCAAGTCGTTCAAAAACAAGATTCAATGTTTGCTCAACTTCAAAAGAGTGATCAAGCTCAAGATGCTGCCATCAAGATGCTTGAAACTCAAATGGCCCAATTCGCTACCTCTATTACCCAAAGAAAACAAGGCCAACTCCCACCTCATGGTGAGCAACCGAGGGACACCGCTAATGCTATCACCCTTAAGAGTGGTACCACTTATACGGAACCTCAGCAACCCAAAGAACTAATAGTTGAGCCTACACAAGTAGAGAGCCAAAAAGATTCTCAACCATCCACCGCTAAGGAAGCGGAAAACAAACCTGAAAAGAAAGGTGAACCTGAACCCATAAAAATTCAAGTTCCATTTCCCCAGCGTTTGAGGAGAAATCATAAGGAAACCCAGTTCAGTAAATTCATGGAAGTAGTCAAAAACCTCCAAGTAACGGTTCCCTTCAGTGAATTAATCACTCAAATCCCTTCTTACACGAAATTCATGAAGGATATTTTAACTAAAAAGAGGACTTTAGATGATGTTGAAATCATAGCATTCACCGCTGAATGGAGTGCTTTATTGCAAAATAAGTCCCCTCCTAAGTTAAAGGATCCTGGTAGTTTCTCTATACCTTGCACTATAGGCACCTACACAATTGATAAAGCTTTATGCGATCTAGGTGCTAGTGTAAGCGTTATGCCCTATTCCATCTGCGAAAAATTGAATATGGGAATTCTTAAATGCACTAGTATCACTCTGCAAATGGAATACCGTGTTCTAAAACAACCTATGGGAGTTTTAGAAGACGTGCATGTCAGAGTAGGAAGATTTTTCATTCCGGTTGATTTCATTGTGCTAGACATGGCTGAAGATTCGCAAATCCCTATCATTTTAGGAAGGCCATTTCTACACATTGCGGGAGTAGTAATCGATGTCAAGAATGGAAAATTGACACTAGAAGTAGGTGATGATAAAGTCACCTACAACTTAAACAGGGCAATGAAGAGCCCTATGCTTGAAGAGCCTTGCTGTTTCCTTGACATTGTCGACTCAATTATTGATGAATCTCTGTATCCATCAATAATTGAGGATCCTTTAGAAGCAATCTTGTTGCTAGAGGATATCTCTGAGAATGACAATTTTGAGATCAGTGAGCTGGAAAAGGACTTGACTGGAAAAGAGATACCGTCTGAAGAAGTCCAAGAGTTCATAAGCCTAATTGATACTCCTGCCAAGGCAGAAGTACATAAACCTGAACTTAAACCTCTTCCCTCAAATCTAAAAAATGCCTTTTTAGATGAATCTGAATATTGCCCAGTCATAAAGAGTGCTCTCCTAGATGAAAATCAGTTAAACTCACTATTGATTATCTTGAAAAAACATAAAAAGGCAATAGGTTATAAACTTGAAGATCTCACAGGCATAAGCCCTGACTTTCGCATGCATAGAATCAACTTAGAAGAAGGCCAAAAACCTTGTGTTCAAGGTCAACGCCGTCTTAACCCAAACATGGAAGAAGTAGTTAAAACTGAAGTTTTGAAATTGCTAGATGCTGGCATAATCTATGCAATCTCTGACTCGAAATGGGTTAGCCCTGTCCAAGTTGTTCCCAAGAAAGGAGGAACAACAGTAGTCAAAAATGAAAAGAATGAGCTCATCCCCACAAGGATTGTGACGGGATGGCGTATGTGTATTGACTACAGGAAGTTGAATCAATCAACTAGAAAAGATCACTATCCTCTGCCCTTCATTGATCAAATGCTAGAGAGGTTAGCTTGCCACAAATATTTCTGCTATCTAAATGGTTACTCAGGATTTTTCCAAATTCCTATCCACCCTGAGGACCAAGAGAAAACTACTTTCACCTGTCCCTATGGTACTTTCGCTTATCGCCGAATGCCATTTGGCCTGAGTAATGCACCTGCCACTTTCCAGCGTTGCATGACTAGTATTTTTTCAGATTTTGTCGAGACTATCATGGAAGTATTCATGGACGACTTTAGCGTCTATGGCATTACCTTTGATAATTGTTTGACAAATCTATCCAGAGTACTGAAACGCTGTGAAGAAGTCGACCTTGTTTTCAACTGGGAAAAGTGTCACTTCATGGTGAATGAAGGTGTAGTTTAAGGACACATCATTTCTGAGAGAGGTATACTTTCGAGCTAAGATCCAAGTTATTGAACAACTGCCACCACCTGCTAATGTAAGAGGAATCAGGAGTTTCCTTGGCCACGCCGGTTTCTACCGACGATTTATAAAAGACTTTTCAAAAATAGCCAAGCCTCTGACTGAGCTCCTTTTTAAGGATGCACCCTTTAATTTCACAAAGAAATGCCTTGAGGCATTCAACAAGATCAAACGCGCTTTAATCACCGCACCTATAATCCAGTCACCTGATTGGAATCTTCCTTTTGAACTTATGTGCGATGCGAGTGATTATGTCGTAAGAGTTGTTTTAGGGCAAAGAAAGGAAAAGTTCCTTCATGCAATTTACTATGCTAGTAAAACCTTAGATCCTTCCCAAATCAACTATGCCACCACTGAAAAAGAACTTCTCGCCGTTGTCTAAGCCTTGGACAAATTCCGTTCATACCTTATAGGATCGAAAGTCATTGTTTACACTGACCATGCTGCTTTGAAATATCTGCTTTCAAAGAAAGAGGCAAAACCTCGACTTATCCGATGGATCTTACTCCTTCAAGAGTTTGATTTAGAGATCCGGGATAAGAAGAGAGCAGAGAATGTAGTCGATGACCATCTCTCAAGGATAAGAGTAACTGAAATAGGAATACCGACGCCAATTAATGATTCGTTTGCTGATGATTCATTAATGGCAGTTGCAGACTCTTCTCCTTGGTATGCTAATATTGCCAATTTTCTTGTCAGTCGACAGCTACCGTCTGACCTTTCTTATAACCAAAGAAAAAAATTTTGCATGATGCAAAATTCTTTGTTTGGGATGACCCTTATCTTTTCAAGCAGTGTTCAGATGGTCTTTACAGACGATGTATCCCCCAGTGGGAAGTTAAAGGAATTTTATAAGGATGCCACTCATCTGCTTATGGGGGTCATCATGGTCCGTCCAAGACCGTAGCCAAAGTCTTACAATCCGGGTTTTTCTGGCCCTCGATGTTTAAAGATTCCAAAGACTTTGTTATGGCTTGTGACGCTTGTCAACGAATAGGTCAAATATCCAAGAGACATGAAATGCCTCAAAACGGCATATTAGAAGTCGAAATATTCGATGTCTGGGGTATTGACTATCAAGGAGCATTCCCTTCTTCTAACGGAAATCGTTACATCTTAGTCGTTGTCGATTATGTTTCTATGTGGGTAGAAGCAATTGCCACCCCCACCAATGATGCAAGAGCTGTGATACGGCTATTTAAGAAGATCAATTTTCCGCGTTTTGGTGTACCCAGAGCCGTGATAAGTGATCAAGGAACTCATTTCGGAGAAAAGCAGTTAGATACTCTGCTTTCCAAGTATGGTGTGTTTCACAGACGAGGATTAGCCTATCATCCTCATACCAGCGGTCAAGTAGAAGTCTCAAACAGAGAGTTGAAAACGATTCTTCAGAAAGTAGTCTCAAGATCTAGAACTTATTTGAGTAATAAGCTCAATGACACCTTATGGGCTTATCGCACAGCTTTCAAAACCCCGATTGGAACATCTCCCTATCGATTGGTTTATGGAAAGGCCTGTCATCTTCCTGTCGAGTTAGAGTACAAAGCTTACTCGGCTATCAAAGAACTCAACTTAGACACTAAGCTTAGCGCTGATAGACGACTTTTGCAACTTAATGAGCTAGAAGAATTTCGTTTGCAAGCTTATGAGAATTCTAGAATTTACAAAGAGAAAACGAAGCGTTGGCACGACAAGAGGATAATTAAGAAATAATTTAATGTCGGTGACCAAGTACTTCTTTTCAACTCCCGTTTGAAAATCTTTGCGGGAAAACTTCGATCACGATGGTCTGGACCATTCACTGTCACATATGTTAGCAAGTACGGCTATGTGGAACTAATGACTAGCAATGGTGAGAAATTCAAAGTCAATGGACACAGACTGAAACTCTACTATAGCAATTCTATCATCGGATGCCTAGATATTGTCTATATGGAGCGTCAATCCCCAACCCAATGATTTCATAGAAGAATTCGTCGAGCAAGACGTTAAACAAGCGCTTCTCGGGAGGCAACTCGTGTTTTCCCTTTTTGCATTTTTATTTTTGTTTTTCCCTTTTTCGTTGTTTTCTTAGATTTCCTTTGCAGATGAAAGAGTTTTTAAAGAATCTCTGAAGACCTTCCTTGTCAAGTCCAAAAGTCTAGCTTGGGTGAGTCCGCGCTCACTAGTAAGCTTCATTCTTCTTTCATTTTTCCTTTTTTACCATTAAGCATCTCGTTGCATATTTAGTCTTTGTTCTCACATTGAGGACAATGTGATGTTTAGCTTGGGGGAGGGATTTCATTTTCCCATTTTGCATTTTAGTTGATCATTTTTCAAATTTTGAATAAAAGAAAGAGAAGAGTTTAGGGAGAAATTTTAAAATTTTGAACACAATTGAATGCTTTTCATGCTTTGCTTGCTTGTCTATTATGCTATCATGTTACCTTTCCCAAACTTAGAGCTTTCAAAAGATAATTTTTCAATATTTATTGAATTGTGCATACATGGGGAAGTCTTGTACACAGTAGGCATGGAATGAATCTTTAGATGAGTACGCTTGATCTTGACATTTGGGAAACTACATATATTGTAAGGTAGAACCTCCTTAGACTGGTACATCTATACCCAGTCTCATTTAGGTGTGTGTAGTTCTCCTTGTGATGTGTGTCATGTCAAAACGCATAAGTATGGTTCTCATTTCATTTCTATAAGCATTGCATTCATGATTTACTAAGATTTGAAGCCTTTTTCACTTTAAATTGCCCCTCAAAATTAGCCCCTTCATACAAATGCTTCACAAAAATAATAGCTACAAATAAAAACTGCCTACCTTTTGAGCTAGTAGCTAAACTATGGTGTATGGGTGCTCTTTTAAGAAGATTTTTCCTTAATAAAAAAAGTGAATTTGGAGAACGAAAATATTCAAGAAGTGATGTTCAAAAGGAAAAGAAAAGAAAAAAAAAGAAGAAAAATTGAAAAAGAAAAGAAAAGAAAAAAGAAATAAGAGAAAAAGTTGTGAGTATCTCCTCAAAATGTCAAATCAATAGAAGGAGTTTACCCTTGTGTTTCGTGTGTAATAAGCCAATCTGTTCCTTCTGGCTTCGTTATTTGTCTTGTGGGAATTAATCGAAAGATTGGATTGAGCATTCATTTATCATTGGTCAGTTGCTAGCTCATTCTAACCTTCACATGACCATAATTATTTGTCCACCTTTCACCCATTTCCCAAAGCCTTCTTATTATTTTTTGGCTTCTTTTCTATGTGCATTGTGATCTTTTACTTGTGTTTTGAATTGTTTACCATATTAGACTGCGGACACATTTTCATAAGTCGTAGATAGGTGAGTGTCTCAAAAACATTTACACATAAAGAAATCACCTTTTACATACATGAGCGTTCGAGTGTGCCGTGAGAGTGCATTTGTCAAAAGATCATGCAAGAGCCGAAATTCTACAGTGAAATTCTTTGTGATACGCCGCTATGTAAATCTCAGCCATGTTTGTGTATCATTCTTGCCCACGCTGTTCTTGAGTTATGATTCATTATGTTTTCAAAGTTTTACGTTCAGATTTGTTTCTTGATGGTGTAGTAGCCAATGCTTGAAACCTTGTCCTGGTATTGTTTGTTATGTTTGCTTGAGGACAAGCAAAGGATTAGCTTGGGGAAGTTTGATAAGTGAATATTTGTATGATTTTAACCCCCACTTTAGCTCGGTTTTGTATGTCAATTGTGCTTTGTTAAGCCATTTTATGACCTAATATCGTCTTCTAGGCGAATTCCTGTGTTCTAACCTGTTTTGTAGGGAAAGTGACATTTCTACGCCCTTTTTCTATATTCCCGAGCATTTGCCTAGAACCCGACGATTTGAAGAAGCAAACTTGACCATGTCAAAGGCATTTCAAGAAGGTTCACTAATTCAAAAGAGAGAAGAAGTAAAGACGATGTCGTAGTTGTCGGAAGAGCAATCAATGAGGCGGAAGAATTCATCGCTTTACATCAAACCCTATCAACAAACCGGATTGAAGAGGTCAAGGGGGATGATGGAAGTCAAGTCAAAGCAAAGGAAGATGAAACGTTAGTCAATTGCTTCCAGATGACCACTTACCCGATCGGGTAAGGGTGTATCCGATCGGGTAAGTATGCTGCTTCGAGAAAAATACTTCAACTTCCTATTTTTGTCTTATGTTTTCAATGCTCGACCTCTTTTCCACGAAACCCTAATGCTATATATAGATGCTCCAGCCCCTCTTCTCAACACACAACTCACAACAATCTCTTACACAACATCTCCTTTCTTCTTACATTTTCTCTTTAGTTTAGTCTTTCTAGTTTAGATTATTTTCTTCTTTTGTCTTTAGTTCTTAGTTTATTTCTGTCCATTTCATATCAAAACATTAGCTTAGATCAATAGGAATTTCAATATTTGTAGTCTACTTTGTTGGGTACAAGAGTTGTAATTCAAGGTACGATTATTCTATGCAAGGGATTTCTATTATTGTTATCGCTTTCGTTGTTGATCGTCACCTAGGTACTTCTAATTTATCATTTGTTTATTGTTCTTTTCTGTTTTCTATTTGATTGTTATCCTCTTTACATATTGTCTTAGATTCATTTTCATGTTGTTATAATCGTAGTTTCATTTCTTAGATTGTTAATTAGCGTCGTTATTATCGCCTTATATAGAGTCTTAGATTATTGTCAAAATCAAATAAACATGTCTATCCTAGTTTTCATTATCACCATAATCTTAGATATAAACATTATCATGAGTGAGTAGTCACCTTTCTAGGGTGTAGGGGAGCCATGTTAGATTGATTAATAGATGATAATTGGATAAAAGAAATAGTGTTTTTAAAACATTGTGTCTATCCATGTTTGGACTTTAACGATAGTTGACGATTCCTGATCAAAATCATTGACTAGTATGGAATTCTTTTCCAAGGTAGACATACGAGAATTGAATAGACAAAGCATGACATGGTAGATTAAGACCTAGTAAATCGCCTAAAAGCCTGCTAGACCATCTGATCTATGATTGTAATGAACACATCATTCTTACGAACTCACAATGAATTATTTGCTTGTCCTAAATCCAATTTCATCAATATGTCAATGTACATGTGTGAACCTACTTCCCTAGACGTTTCTCATTATTGTTAATTCATCATTTGCTTTATTGTTTTCATTTTAGTTTGCTTTTGTTTTTTTTTATTTATGTTCTTTATTAGTTTAGAATTCAAAACCTCAAAACCCAGAAAATCGTTAGATAGAACTCAATTGTGAGACGATTCACAATCCATAGGAAACACCATCTCCCTGAGGATCGACCCATACTTCCCTAATTATATTAATTTGTTATTAGCCTAGTCTGGTTAAATTATCTTTGTATTGGGCTTGCGACAGGCCCGATCAAAATTTGGCGCCGTTGCCGGGGAGCACGGTTTAGTTTTCCTTTTTATTATGATTTTTATCGCAATTAGTTTTATCTAGTCTTTAGGAACCCAAATCCTTTAGACCTCTCTTGATTTTTCATCTTAGCTTTCCAATCTTATGCCCAGATCTTCTAGACTAGGGACCTGTAACACCCCGGCCCAAACCTTGGGTCGGGAGCGGTCACTCATGATAGCTCTCCAGGATGTGTACATGGCCCACAGATCAACACGGGTCCTTTCCAGCGCATTTTGTCCTCACTCATGCACATCCCGGGAACCTTCCCAGGAGGTCACCCATCCCAAGACTACTCTCAGTCAAGCACGCTTAATTTTTGAGTTCTTTTGCATGGATGACCCGAAAAGAAAGTGCACTTTGTTGATATGAGTAGTACTTTCAATCCCTTTAAGCACTAGTCATTTAAGCTTATCGATTGACCTCTTCAACTAACGTGGGGTGTTACAGTCACCCCCACTTGAAGAACGCAACGTCCTCGTTGCGCCTGGGAGCATAACCGCTAACCCAGAATCCTCCCCCGCTAGGTGGGTGATCACAATGAAGCGTATAACAACTGCCTCCATCACCGCACGGTCGCAGGGTTGCTCTGATACCATTTGTAACACCCCGGCCCAAACCTTGGGTCGGGAGCGGTCACTCATGATAGCTCTCCAGGCTGTGTACATGGCCCACAGATCAACACGGGTCCTTTCCAGCGCATTTTGTCCTCACTCATGCACATCCCGGGAACCTTCCCAGGAGGTCACCCATCCCAAGACTACTCTCAGTCAAGCACGCTTAACTTTTGAGTTCTTTTGCATGGATGACCAGAAAAGAAAGTGCACTTTGTTGATATGAGTAGTACTTTCAATCCCTTTAAGCACTAGTCATTTAAGCTTATCGATTGACCTCTTCAACTAACGTGGGGTGTTACAGACCCCTATTTCTTTAGACCCCGAACTAGAAAGAACTCTGCGTAGGAAACTAATGCTATTCAACGAAATTTCAAAAGCTTCTGATATTTCAAGTTTAGATCGTATTCGCGAGAAATACTCGGATATCTTACCTAATCTTGAAGGAGAAGAAGATCCATTCTCATCTCCATTCCCAAAAACTAATTAACTTTCAACCAACACTCCATCTTCATCTTCACAAAAGAAAATGGTTCGACTTTCCGACCATTCCAAACCCACTGCAGATACACTTCCAAGGTGTGGCGAAACTGGTTACACGGCTGTAGATTGTCCTGCAGAAAAGGAGCAAGTTTGTTCTTTTCAACAATATCGTCAAGGGGGTGGGTACTACAATCAGGGAAATATCCATCCCAACTTGAGATGGACGAGCCAGAATGTCTTAAATCCTACTACTCCACCACAGCAGCCGACTTATCAACCGCCGCATAAGCAAGGATTCCCAAAAATCCAGTCTTCACAACATGCTAGTTCCTCATATGGAGTAATTTCAGAAGTTGGAGAGCTAAAGTCGATGATACAAGCTTTAGCTACCCAATTGAGCAAATCTGATCAAGTAACAAATGTTACCATTAAACTCTTGGAGTCACTGATTGCTCAGTTGGCAGGAGCTAGATCGATTCGGAACCTGGCCAGTTACCGTCCCAGACCGATAAGAACAAGGAGACACTGAAGATGATCACTCTGCGAAGCGGTCTCGCTTATGACAGTCCTGTTGGTACCGTTGCTGATATCTCTGGTGCGCATTCCAATTTTTTCAAGGCTGATGATGATATTATGATCGATCGAGGGGTTTATTCCAGTCGATCGAATGATTTGAAGGGAAATTCACTCGATCGAGAGGTTGTTGTTCCTCGATTGAGTACTTTGACTGATGATACTGATCGATCGAGCAGTTTGAGTTCCAAGAATGATCGATCGATGGGTCCTAATGAGCGAGAAGCTCGATCGAAGGGGTTAAGCAAGTGGGTGATTAACAACGCGATTATCAAGGATATGCAACGTGGATCACACGACGTTCCAGTTCCGTTTCCTGGTCGGTTGAAGAAGGCTAAGGTCGAGAAGGAATTTGTTCGGTTTGCTGACATTGTACGCGATCTTAAGGTGAATCTTCCATTTGCAGACCTCTTATTTAAGGTACCCTCTTACTTGAAATTTATGCATGAAATTCTTTTACGTAAGAGGTCAGTCGATACTCTAGAGACTGTAGCTTTGACTGAAGAATGCTTCGTGTTCCTCCAGAACAAATGCCCACCTAAATTGTCCGACCCAGGTAGCTTTTCCATACCGTGTCATATAGGTACCTATCTTATAGATAATGCGTTATGTGACCTAGGAGCTAGTGTTAGCGTCTAACATTTGTCTTTTGCCAAACGGTTAGGCTTCACCAAGCTTCAGTGTACTAACATGACAGTGCAAATGGCAGATAGGACCTTGTCTTGACCTTTAGGAGTCATAGAGGATGTACCTGTGCAAATAGGGAGATTCTTTATCCCGGTCGACTTCATAGTATTGGATATACCTGAGGATTCTCACACTCCCATCATTTTGGGAAGACCGTTCTTGCATACTGCGCAAGCGGTTATTGATGTCGAGTTACGGACATTAACTTTTCAGATAGGTGGGGAGAACCTAGTTTTCACTCAGTCTCGTGCTAGTAAAGTTTCCATGCTCGTTTCACCATGCCACGCACTTCCCTTAGCTGACATCACACCTGATTTGTTTATGCATGACAAAGCTTCGGTTCCTATAGAGCCTATAGCTCCTGTTTTTTATATTCCTATTGCTACCGTAACACCTGCGCCCCAGCTTGGGAGCAAATTGGAGGAACGCGCCGTTGTGTGTTGTCTTATAGATAATAGATCGGCAGCATTGGAGCTGAAGAAGGGAGAGCCATGTTCGCGCGATGGTATCTAGAAGAAGTCCAAGAAGGACAAAGGAGTTCGCACATATTCGAGTGATTCGGAAGTGGAGCTAGACTCCAAGAAAAGATCATATGTGTGGAAAAAGAAGTCGGAAATTACCGCAGCTGAGGGTAATTCCGCAAGTCAAAGGCCTGACGGTGGCCTTGTCACAAAACTATTTGGTTATTAGCCGGGTTTGCAACCCCGTGCAAATTGTAAATAACAATTTATTGCGTTTTCATTAGACAATTAGACAGTTAGACTATTTACTTAGATTAGACGTTACGTTATAATCCGTAGTTTAGATAAACAGTTTACTTTTCCTGTTAGACATTTTTGGTATTTTTTGGGTATCGTTTTGTATCGTTTTTGCAGGAAAAAGATGCGGAAATCAATTGCTAAAAGTCGAAGGCTGTGCAAATAGGAAAACCATTCGATCGAGTAAATTGCTACTCGATCGAGAGACTTGGGGAAGAAAAAGACCTTGATCGAATGGAATTCAAATCGATCGAGGAGAATTCAAAACGATCGAGTAAAGAGAGGATCACCAAAAGAAAGTCCTCAATCGAGTAAATCACAACAACTCGATCGAGCAGTCCTGCCTGAAAAAAGTTTTCGATCGATGGACCGAACTAACTTACCTATATAAGAGAAGTCTTCGATCCCAATTCCCCTTTGTTCTTCATCTTTCAATTTTTTCTGCATAATCTTACCAGCAATTCGTGTTAATATCCAAATTAATTACCAATTACATATACCCTAGTACTTTACTATTGCAATTGATCGAAAAGCCCTTTCCTTTTCACCTTTAATTTCGATTTATTTGACGATTTCGTGAATTTAGGGTTTGTTAATACGATTTGTTCGAATTTGATCGATTAATTGTTATTTTTATTTTTTGGGGGTAATCATCAACAAGTATCTCTTTACTATTCTACTAGTTAATTCGTAATCCTTTCCCCTTTTTCGATTCAGTTAGGGTTAGAATTTGATTATAGGATCAATCTAGTGAATTAGATGTTATTAATTGTTTATTGTTGATTTCATTGTAGTTATGGAGTCGAGTTCAGTCCCTAGTCAGTCCGTAGTTCCTGAGGTCATTGTTACTGTAACGAGTTTTGAAAAGGACACTACCGTGACTACACCTGTGACCGATACTGTTGTCACCACTACCGAGACTGCTGCTGAGACGGTCTCCACGAAGCATACTGAGACTCCGACTGCTGTCACGGTGTAATACCTCGTATTTTTTATTGCCTTTATTTATTATTCTAAGTTATTGCCTAATTCTAATTCTAAAATAATAAAAATAATAAAATATTGGGAAGTGGGTTTCCTAGAAGTTTCCTATATTATTCCAACTCCCTATATAAACTTTCATCCATACTCTTATCACATCTTTATTCATTATTGCAAACCCACATAAAAATTAAGAGAGAGAGACAAGGAAACTAGAGACTAGCATATTCATCCCTTACAATTAATTGGTAAGTTTATAATTCTCATCTTCTAATCACATGGTTATTTATAATAATAATTATCCGGGGCTTGATTAAATTGTTTAGGGTTTAATTAGGGTGCTAAATTATGATTGGATTAAGTTAGTAATTTATGTTATTGTGTAATTTAGGAGAAGGATTTCAAGAGGAGCGATTTTAATTTATTATTGCTTGAGAAGATTGCTAAAAAGGTAGGAAACTACTCAATCTTTATGATTAATTGCCTTTATTCATGAAAAGATGAATTGTTGCCTTGACTTGTTTACAATGATATATGATACCTTGTGATAGTAAAAGTTGTCCTGTGACTTTATTGTTGATAATTGAGAATATTGATATTATTATTGTTGGAGATGGAGATGGAATTTGCTATGAGGCAAATATTGGTAGGCCAGGCACAGCTGCGGTTGTGGTCCTGAGATTGGTTGGCCAGGCACGGGGTGTTGAAGGTCCGTGGTCCTGAGATATTTGAGTAGGCCAGGCACGGTGGTGTTCGGGTTGTTATCGTGGGCCTGCAGACCCGCGTCGTTGTGCGGCGTGTGGTATTTGTGATTGGGAGATTGTGATGTGGTGCAAGATTATGTATTATTGTATCATGATATTGTGATTGCAGGAATGGTTATAACAATATTATTTGTTACTGTTGTTTAGTTTGCTACTCAACCTTTGGTTGACTTGTTTATTTCTTTTGATCAAATAAATTTGGTGCCTGCTTTAATTGATGGCATCCTGCAACGAACCATTTAATATTTCTGGTTAAATGGGGAGCAGATAATAATAGCAGGTAATTTTGTAGCAGTCTTGGATGCTGGGAAGGGATGGCACGTGAGGATCAAGCTTTGAGTCTAGATCACCATTAGCTTAGATAGTCATTATATTTATTTAGTATTCTTCCGCTGGCTTTTGTAATCTTATTAATTATCAATTATTCGGATTTTTGTAAGGACATCTTTAAGGCAATTTAATTAAAGTACTTTGGTTTTTTACTTTGTGTTCACTACCTTAGGCAACTGAGATGGTAACAATCTTATTTAATCGGGAATGTCTTGCTAAAGACTCTTGATTAAATGGGGGTGTTACAAAGTGGTATCAGAGCGACGATCCTAAGGCCTAAAACAGATGAACAAATGAACTTAGGATGTGTCTGATAAAATGAACCTCGGGGTAGAAACTGTTTAGGAGCCCTCTTATTAGGTTGGGGAGACGTCCCTAATCTGGCCCTTTTAGTTTTGAGCCGGTCACTCCGGGAAAGGATAAAAGAGTGGGGTAGATAGCGTGGATGCATTAATTTAAGGGTCTTTATATCTTGATTAATGCAAATAGTAACTATATTGCAGGGTATGAAGGAAAAGGTAAGAATTTTGAAATAAAAGAGAGGGGACTGTGATTTGTAGTACGAAGGAGGAGCCGTGAATGATTATTTGAATATGATTGATTATGAGACTTCTAATCGTGTGATGATTAGCATGTATAGAAATAAATATATATACAGTTATAGATGAATATTTTGTGAAACTGGTGAAAATTTTGCGTGAACTATATGAATTAGAATAATATGTCTAGAGATATGTGGAATGCGTTACCCTGAACCTATGCTTAGATGTTGATATTTTATGTTCATAATTGTGTGGAGATAAATGATTGTAGAATGTAGTAATGCATAAGATGGGTAGAGGGACCACGACCAGGCCTTAAGGTGACCGTGTGGTGTGAGGCCGAGAACTTGGTGTGACAATGTGGTGGGAGGACGAGGCAAATATTTAATCAATTTCATGTACTTTTATGAATAAGAATGATATCTATTTCAAAAAAAAAAAACTTATGCTTCTCTTTATTTCTTATTATAGATAAAAATGCCTCCTAAGAAGTCTACTCCTACTACAATGTCAGCTGAGGAAATCGAGAGATTGATAGAGATGAATGCTGCTTTAACTGAGGCTTTGAAAGGTATAAATAAGGGTAGAGAGGAGGCGGTCGAGCCATCTAAAATGGGACCGGCTATAGCTCGACACAAACCATCTATGTATGAGGGTATTGGAGAGCCGTCCTTGTTGGGAGAGTGGTGTAGAGAGTTTGACAATATTTTTGAGCTGCTAGGTTGTCCTGCAGAGTTGAGAGTAGATCAAGCTGCCTTTTATTTGAGGAGAAAGGCGGGAATATGGTGGACTAGGAATAAGGAGACCGTGAGGGAGGCCTTCAGGGAGAGTGGTGACCCATATATACCGTGGGATAACTTTAAGAATCTGCTTAAGGATACATTCTTACCAGAGCACGTTCGGAGTAAAATGAGGTCCGAGTTTGATACTTTTAGGATGACGGAGGGGATGACCGTGGAGGATTATGATAACAAGTTCATGGAACTATCTGAGTATGTGGCAGGCTTGAAGTATGGAGATGAACTTCTAGCTGTGAGATTCGAGAAGGGGTTATCTATAGACATTAAGAAGAGGTTAGGTGCGGGGGTCCAAACTAATGTGGATGAGGTATATCAGAGAGCGGGCCATGCAGAGAGAATTGCTGAGATGTTGATTGAGGACAAAAAGAGAGAAAGGAGAAGAGGAAGTCCGAGGGGTTGAGTGAGGGAGCCGGGAGTAATAAGAAACAGAACTACAACCAGTTTAAATCTTACACTTCGGCGGGATCAGGCTATAGGGGCGGTGTGAGTCAGGGCTTTGTGGGGCGTGAACCTTATCGCATGCAGTGCTACAACTGTGGTAAATTTGGGCATAATGCGAACGACTGTAGGTCATCAGCCAAGAGTACTATTATCGGTGGCGGATTTGGGAATGGTAATCAAGGAGAGTATCGCACACCGGCACCAAGTTTTGGGAGTAACCGATTTTCGGGAAATGTGAGCAACTTTAGAAATAACAGTTACAACAATTACACCAACCAGAACCGTTATAATAACAATGGCAGCGGGAACGGATCATATCAGAAGCTAAACAATGGAGGGAATCAGTTGAGTGCAGCAAAGACAGTGGGGGCATCAGCCTCTACCGTTCAAGGGGGTGCTAAGTCTAGTGGCAAGCTATTTATGATGGGGAAAGAGGCTGCTGAGGGATATGCTCACATTGTTTCGGGTACTTTTCTTGTTAACTCAAAACCTACTTTTGTGTTGTTTGACTCGGGGGCTACCCATTCTTTTATTTCGAGTAGTCATGCTAGTACCCTAGACTTGAATGATTTTGTTATGATTGAGGATGATGTTGAAATACCTTCGGGGGAGTCAGTGAGTTGTAAAAGGGTGTATAAAAATGTGTCTATATTAATTGGAGAAGTATTGTTTCCCGTGGAGCTTATAGAATTTCCCTTGGGAGGTTTTGAGGTAATCTTAGGGATGGATTGGTTGGGAAGGAATAGAGCCTTTATTGACTGTTATCAAAAGAAGGTGTCTTTGAGGGGACCTAGGGGAGTAAGGGTGTCTTATAAGGGATTTGTGGTAAAACCTAAAGTGAAACTTATTTCGACTACTACCTTAAAGTCATGTTTGAGGAAGGGAGACCAATTGTTGTTGTGTCACGTGAGAGACACGCGGTTTGAGGGAGAGGGTGCCGAGTCTATTGGTGTTGTGAGGGATTTTCAGGATGTCTTTCCTGAGGAGATTCCAGGGCTACCACCTCGGAGAGAGTTAGATTTTAGCATTGAATTGAAACCGGGGACGGGGCCTATTTCTAAAGCACCTTATAGGATGGGACCAAAAGAGTTAGAAGAACTAAAGAAGCAATTGGAGGAGTTGTTGGATAAGGGTTATATAAGACCGAGTGTGTCACCTTGGGGCGCACCTGTATTATTTGTGAAAAAGAAAGATGGAAGTATGAGATTGTGCATAGACTACAGAGAATTGAACAATGTGACCATTAAGAATAGGTATCCTTTGCCTCGAATTGATGATTGATTTGACCAGCTGAGTGGGGCTGGAGTATTTTCTAAGATTGACTTGAGATCGGGGTACCACCAATTGAGGATTAGGGAGGAAGACATTCTTAGGACTGCCTTTAGGACTAGATATGGTCATTATGAGTTTATAGTAATGCCGTTTGGGTTAACCAATGCACCAGCAGTTTTTATCAATTTGATGAACCGTGTGTTTAGTCCCTATTTGGATCGGTTTGTGGTGGTTTTCATTGATGATATTTTAGTCTATTTGAAAGATAAGTAGGAACATGAGAAGCATTTGAGGATTGTATTACAAACTTTGAGGGAAAATAACCTTTATGCTAAGTTAAGTAAGTGTGAGTTTTGGTTAGAGAGAGTTGGCTTTTTGGGTCATGTGGTGTCTAAAAAGGGAGTATGTGTAGATCCAGCTAAGATTGAGGCCGTGGCAAAATGGGAGAGACCGAAGAATGTGGGTGAAATCAGGAGTTTTCTTGGGTTGGCTGGCTATTATAGGAGATTTGTGAAGGACTTCTCTAAAATAGCTAAGCCTTTAACAACTTTGATGAGGAAGGAAAATAGGTTTAGATGGGAGGAGGATTGTGAGAAAGCATTTTTTACTTTAAAGGAGAGATTGACTTCAGCTCCTATCTTAGCCTTACCAGAAGGGAGTGATGATTTTGAGGTCTATACTGATGCATCTAAGAATGGGTTGGGGTGTGTGTTAATGCAGAGGGGAAAGGTTATAGCTTATGCCGCAAGACAACTTAAACCCTATGAGGAGAATTACCCTACCCATGATTTAGAGTTGGGAGCGGTGGTATTTGCCTTGAAATTGTGGAGACATTATTTATATGGGGCTACTTTTAAAGTGTTTTCTGATCATAAGAGCCTTAAGTATATTTATACCCAGAAAGAATTGAACATGAGGCAGAGAAGGTGGATTGAGTTGATAGGGGATTATGACATGGAAATACTTTATCACGAGGGGAAAGCTAATGTGGTAGCTGATGCCTTGAGTAGGAAGTCTGTTCATGCCTTGTGTACCGCTTTGTCACGTGTGAGGTTGATAAATGAGGTGGAACGGATGGGAATTAGCGTGATAAGGAAAGGGAAATCAGTGGGAGATTTGACAATTGAGCCTGAGTTATATTCTGAGAAACAGGAGAGGCAGATGGAGGATTCGAAAATTGTGAAGTGGCACGCGACTGTGGAGAGAGGGGAGAGCTCACGTTTTTCTATACACGGAGATGGTAGTTTGAGGTTTGACGGGAGGTGGTGTGTACCTGATATTGAGGAGATCAAAAGAAAGATTCTCACTAAGGCTCATTCAACACCATATTCTGTGCATCCGGGAGGGGATAAGTTGTATAAGGACTTAAAGAAGACTTTCTGGTGGCCTGGGATGAAAAAGGAGGTGGCAGAGTTTGTTTCTCATTGTTGGACTTGTCAAAGAGTGAAGGGGGAACATAAGAGACCACAAGGTAAGGTCCAATCTTTAGAGGTGCCTGAATGGAAATGGGAGAGTATATCTATGGACTTTATAGTGGGGTTGCCTCGCACTCAAAAGGGGAATAACATGATATGGGTAATTGTGGATCGTTTAACTAAGTCAGCTCACTTTGTCCCTATGAAAGATACTTGGAGTAAGGCAGAGTTAGCTAAGGCTTATAGAAGGCATGTGGTGAAACTTCATGGTATACCCAAGGATATTGTGTCAGATCGTGATTCTAGATTCATCTCAAAATTTTGGCAAGAGTTGCAAGCTTCATTGGGGACCCAGTTAAAAATGAGTACGGCATTTCATCCAGCTACTGATGGTCAGACTGAGAGAACTATTCAGACATTAGAGGATATGTTAAGGGCATGTGTGATGCAATTTGGTGGATCTTGGGAGGAGAGGTTAGACTTGATAGAATTCTCATATAATAATAGTTACCATGCTAGCATTGGCATGGCACCTTTTGAAGCATTGTATGGGAGGAAGTGTAGGAGCCCTTTGTGTTGGGACGATAAGTCTGATGCAGTGGCATTAGGACCCGACATGATTCAGGAGATGGTGGCTCAAGTGCAAATAATTTGGCAAAAGATGAGAGCTGCGCAAGAGAGACAGAAAAGTTATGCTGACTTGAAGAGGAGTGACGTAGAGTTTGCTGTGGGAGATAAGGTGTTGCTTAAGGTGTCACCTATGAGGGGTGTAATGCGTTTTGGGAAGAGAGGGAAGCTTAGTCAGAAGTTTATTGGGCCTTATGAGATTTTAGACAGAGTTGGGGAAGTGGCTTATAGGCTTGCGTTACCACCAGCATTAGATAGGGTTCATAATGTGTTCCATGTCTCACAATTGAGGAAGTATGTAAGTGACCCTAGTCATATCTTAGATTATGAGACGGTGGAGATTGATGAGCAGTTAGCTTATGTGGAGGTGCCTCAAGGGATAGTAGCTAGGAAGGTGAGGAAGACCAGACATGGTGAGACTGTTTTAGTTTAGGTGTGGTGGTCTAATCACAATATTGAGGAGGCTACCTGGGAGACTGAGTCTGCAATGAAGGAGACGTATCCATACCTATTTGATTAGGTACGTCGGTTACGGGGACGTAACCTTTTTTTTTTAGGGGGTAGAGTGTAATACTGCAACTTTAATTTGCACTTTATTTACATTGCATCTCGTTTTATCTGTTTTGGTTGTTGGTTTGTGGATTAGTGTGGTG
>JAIUZE010014115.1:0-39271 GCA_022085475.1 Heliosperma pusillum | reverse complement strand
AAAACCAGAGTTTCCACTCTTTCTTTGTTAACCTGTGCCAGTCTTGGTTAGCTCTCAACCCTCAACAAACTTGTGCTAGTCTTAGGTTGTTGGCCTGAGTTAGAGTCATTCACTTGTGCTAGTCTTAGTGGGTGAGTTTAGCTTGGGATTCACTGCATTTAGAACTATCTGTGCTTGTCTTGGTAGTCCTGAATACAGGGTTTTATCTATCTTGTCCTTGTCTTGTGTTGTGTGTTTTCTATTCTTGTCTTAACCCCTAGTTTGGTGTTTCAAATTGGTTATCAGAGCTAAGGTTTATTTCTACTGTGAGTTCATTTAACCAAACTACATTCAAAACTACAAAAATAGCCCAATGAGTGAAGAGAGATTGGCAGGAGTAGAAGCAATGATGGAGGACCTGGCTGGGGTTGTAACCACCCTAACCAGAGCCTTGGATCAGGTGATAGGCAACCAAATATTTGCTGGAGGAAGAGGCAGAGGTCGTGGGAGAGGCCTAGGTCCACCAGGAGGCAGGGTCAGACCCCCTGAAGAGGAGGAACCTTCAGACTCAGATGAATCCACAAGGAGCAGAGCTTCAGGGCATGGCCTCACTGATAAACACCTCAAGGTAGACATTCCTGAGTTTTCTGGTAGCTTAAATCATGATGATTTGTTAGAATGGCTTAGGGATATAGAGAGAGTCTTTGAATACAAAGGATACAATGATGCTAAAGCCTTTAAAGTAGCTATTCTGAAATTGAAAGGGTATGCTTTCCTGTGGTATGAAACCATGAAGAGTCTAAGGGCTAGGGAGGGTAAGGAACCCATCAAATCCTGGTCTAAGTTGAAGAAAAAAATGTTGAACAAGTTTGTTGCTAAGGATTATACTCAGGATTTGTTCATCAAGCTGTCTAAACTAAAACAGAATGAAAAATCTGTTGAGTCTTATCTGAGAGAGTTTGAGCAGCTTACCCTTCAATGTGACATCACTGAGAAACCTGAACAAAGGATTGCTAGATTCCTAGAAGGCCTAATCCCAGGCATTGCTAACAAGGTTAGGATGCAGCCCCTATGGTCCTTTGAGGATGTGGTGAACCTATCCCTTAGGGTTGAGAAAATGGGGAAGGAAACAACCAAGTCTTTCACCAAACCTGCTATAACTAAACCTTATGCTGGGGTCAGAATTGGGGAGAGTCCTAGGACTCCCATAACTTTTAATAGGAACCCCTTGGACAAAGGTAAGGCACCTGTAAGTCAGCAACCTACCCTCACCCCTTCAGAAGAGAAGAGAAAATGTTATCAATGTCAAGGTTATGGCCACTTTAAGAGAGATTGTCCCTCAAGAAGAGCCTTGACAGCAGTGGAAGTCATGGAATGGGAGAAGGAAGGGCTCATTGAGTATGAGCAGGAGGAGGGAACAGGAGAACAGGAAGAGGAAGGTGATGCCCCTTTGGTAGTAGCCCCACCAGACACTGGTCACAACCTTGTTCTTTGGAGGGTTATGCACTCACAGCATCAACCCCTAGAAGAAGACCAGAGATCTCTAATCTTTAGGAGCAGGTGTACTATTCAAGGGAGGGTTTGTAATGTGATCATAGATGGGGGAAGTTGCACCAATGTGGCCTCAGTTACCTTGGTTAACAAGCTTGACTTGGAGACCAAACCCCACCCCAACCCTTACAAACTCAGATGGCTGAACAAGGGTGCTGAAGTAAGGGTTGATCAACAATGTTTAGTGTCCTTCTCTATTGGAGGCACCTACAAAGATGAGGTGACTTGTGATGTAGTGCCTATGGATGCATGCCATTTACTGCTGGGCAGACCATGGGAGTTTGATAAAGATGCCTTGCATAAAGGGAAGAGCAATGTGTACACTTTTAGACATGGGAATCAAAGGATAGTCATGACACCTTTACCCCCAAACACTAGGGACTATGGAAGTCCTAGTACCAGTGGATCCAAGGAGGTTCTTTTCCTCACAGAGGCAGCCATGCTCAGAGAGGTGGAACAAGAACAACCTGTATATTTCCTCTTATCCAAACAGGTTGAGGAACCAGTTGAGGTGCCCCCAGAGGTAAAGGAGCTGATCAGTGAGCATGAGGATGTATTTCCAGAAGAACTACCATCAGGACTTCCCCCCTAAGGGGCATAGAGCACCAGATAGACCTCATTCCAGGTGCCATGCTACCTAACAGGCCAGCATACAGGAGTGACCCCAAGTCCACCCAAGAGTTGCAGAGGCAGGTGGAGGAGCTGATGTCAACGGGATTTGTCAGGGAATCTTTGAGTCCTTGTGCAGTGCCTGCCCTCCTAGTTCCTAAGAAGGATGGTTCATGGAGAATGTGTATTGACAGCAGGGCCATTAACAATATCACTGTCAAGTACAGGTTCCCCATCCCAAGGCTGGATGACATGTTGGATGAGTTAAGTGGAGCCAGTCTATTCTCCAAGATAGATCTCAGGCAAGGTTACCACCAGGTGAGAATCAGGGAGGGGGATGAGTGGAAAACAGCATTTAAAACCAAGCATGGGCTCTATGAATGGCTGGTGATGCCATTTGGTCTCTCCAATGCCCCTAGTACATTCATGAGACTTATGACTGAAGTCTTAAGGCCTTTCATAGGTCAGTTCATTGTGGTGTACTTTGATGATATCCTGGTCTATAGTAAGGGCAAATCTGAACATCTGAACCATCTAAAGTTGTTTCTGAAACTGAGAGAGCATAAGCTCTTTGGGAAAATGGAGAAGTGTACTTTCATGGCTGAGGAGGTTAAATTCTTGGGGTATGTCATCTCTGCCAAGGGCATATCTGTGGACCAGGAGAAGATTGCAGCCATCAAGTCTTGGCCTATTCCCAAGAACATCACTGAGGTTAGAGGTTTTCATGGCCTAGCCTCCTTCTATAGGAGGTTCATACAGGGATTCAGCACTATCATGGTGCCTGTAACAGAAGGGATGAAGAAGGGTGAGTTCAAGTGGACTGAACAGGCACAAGCAGCCTTTGAGCTCATCAAAAAGAAGCTTTGTGAGGCACCTATACTAGCTCTACCTGATTTTGATCAGCTATTCGAAGTAGAGTGGGATGCAAGTGGGGTAGGGATTGGAGCAGTACTCATCCAAGGAAGGAATCCTGTGGCCTTCTTCAGTGAGAAGCTCAATGGGGCTAAGCTCAATTACTCCACATATTACAAGGAGTTTTATGCCTTGGTGAGAGCCCTCATGTACTGGAGCCATTATCTTAAACCCAAGCCTTTTGTACTTCACTCTGATTATGAGGCCTTGAAATACATAAATGGCCAACACAAGCTCAGTGCAAGGCATGCAAAATGGGTTGAATACCTTCAGTCCTTCAACTGCTCAAGCAAATACAAGGAAGGTAAGTCAAATGTGGTAGCAGATGCCTTGTCTAGGAGACATTCTATGTTGGTGACAATCCAACAAAGGGTGCTAGGCTTTGAGTTTCTGAAGGAGCTGTACCAGGATGATCCTGATTTCATGGAGGATTGGTTAACCCTGCAGAACAGTCCTAGAGTAAAAGAGACCAAGTATCAGCTGCAGGAAGGTTACATGTTTAAGGGGAACAAATTGTGTGTCCCTAGGGGCTCAGACAGGGACCTATTGGTGAGGGAAGTCCACTCTAATGGGCTAGCAGGACATTTTGGGGTGCAGAAGACCATGGATATCCTGCAAGATCAGTTTTACTGGCCTAGGATGGAAGGGGATGTTCACGCTATTCTTAGGAGGTGTTCTACTTGCCAAAAGGCAAAGAGTTCTTTCCAAGCAGGACCTTACACTCCACTGCCTGTACCTGACAAACCTTGGGAAGACATCAGCATGGATTTCATTGTGGCTCTGCCCAAGACTCCTAGGGGAAAGGATTCCATCATGGTTGTGGTTGACAGATTTAGCAAAATGGCTCACTTTGTGCCATGTAAGAAGACTGAGGATGCCTCAGGGGTTGCTGAGCTTTACTTCAAAGAAGTAGTCAAACTACATGGAGTGCCTAGATCAATTGTTTCAGACAGGGATACACAGTTTATGAGTTACTTCTGGAAGACCCTGTGGAAGCTCCTAGACACCAGGCTGCTTTTTAGTACATCCCACCATCCTCAAACTGATGGTCAAACAGAAATCACCAACAAAACCCTAGGGAGAATATTGAGGTGCATTGTGAAGAAGTCACTAGGAGATTGGGATCTCAAACTAGCCCAAGCAGAATTTGCCTTCAACAGGGCCCCTTCATCAAGTACTGGCCACAGTCCCTTTGAGGTGGTCTATGGCAGCAACCCACTCATGCCTATGGAGCTATCCAATGTGCCTAAAGAGATAATGAACTATGATGCCAAGAAAAGGGTGGAACAAATGCTCAGGTTGCATGAACAGGTTAAGAGAAACATAGAGAAGACTAATGAGCAGTACAAAATCAAAGCCAAGGTGCCAAGAGGAAAGAAGGAGTTTCAAGCAGGTGACCTGGTGTGGTTACACCTCAGAAAGGAAAGGTTCCCAAGCAAAAGAAAGAACAAACTTATGCCTAGAGCAGAAGGCCCTTTTGAAGTCATAGAGAAGGTGGGAGCCAATGCTTACAAGGTGGATTTGCCAGGAGAATACGGAGTTCATGGCACATTTAACATAGGAGACCTTAGCCCCTACTATGACAGTGAAGAAGAGAACCCTGGAGACTTGATGCTCAAATCTTTCCAACCTGGGGAGGATGAAGCAGGAGCTAGGGGAGCAACCTCATTTGGTAATCCAGTTCAGACAACAACCAACAAAGACACCCATGTTCAGTCTAAGGCAGATCAAGTCCAAACAACTAAGTTTTCAAAAGCAACAAAAGGTAACCATGTCCAAGCAACACACAATCAAGTTATGACACCATCAAAGGCTCATGATCAAGCAACAACAACACCCACACAAGCCATGCCAACCAGAGTAACAAGGTCCCAAATCAACAACAACCAGAAGGATTCCACAGACACAAGTACCAGTTCCAGGCCACATATCCTACAGCAATTGTCCAAGCAAGGGCTCCAACTTCTTTTCCCATCTAGTTGAGGTCCTTAGCTACACAAAAGTCCAGGATAAGTTTTCCAAATTATCCTTGGAAGTTCAAGTAAAACAGCCCACAAGTTAATCAGTCACTTTGAGAGCCAGGCTGGTTTCAAGACCAATGGATGAACAAAGGCATCTTACTTTTGTGTGACCCTTAGTAGTATTAATAAGGACGTTGGAAGGAGCTTAGAAGTCCCTCTCAAGGTTCCAGTTGAAGCACCAGACAGCCAAAACAACCCCAAAGAAAACTGCTCAAACAATGCCATTTCAGGAAAGGAGACAAACTTACTTTTCAGTTGCTTTTTTCTGAAGTTGTTGCAGTCTGTTTTGCTCGTCTTACTAGTAGACTTTTGTATCTCATTTGTTGTTATTTCAAGGGTCCTTTAAGCCCTTAGATGTAGTCTTATGTTGGATGGTGAGGATCTTTTGTAATGCTCTATATAAAGAGCCTTTTGCCTTGAAAGAAACTGAGAATGTTGAATGATTAAAACCAGAGTTTCCACTCTTTCTTTGTTAACCTGTGCTAGTCTTGGTTAGCTCTCAACCCTCAACAAACTTGTGCTAGTCTTAGTTTGTTGGCTTGAGTTAGAGTCATTCACTTGTGCTAGTCTTAGTGGGTGAGTTTAGCTTGGGATTCACTGCATTTAGAACTATCTGTGCTTGTCTTGGTAGTCCTGAATACAGGGTTTTATCTATCTTGTCCTTGTCTTGTGTTGTGTGTTTCTATTCTTGTCTTAGCCCCTAGTTTGGTGTTTCACGGCTTCTGTGTATGACCGAGTCTTGGATGCGAAATGTTTATCGCATGTCGAATCGGAACATATTTATTCCGAGAGTCTGGCCAGGTTTAGACTAGGACTATATTATTATCGTCGTCCTACCGGGAGGAAATGAGTCTACATATACGAAATTTTAATCGTGTATGCGTTCAGGGAAATGTTTATCCCGTGGATGCGATTTAATCATACTTACTATGTACATGGTGCTAGTGCGTGTCATTAACCGTGAGAGATGTTGTCAACGTATTCGTACGTTTGGATGGATGATTATATGTGGTTTAATTGTGACCGTTAGATGACTTGGAGTGATTTATATGTCGAGTCTCTATCTTATCAAGTATATGCCGCTAACGGTGAGATGCAAGCCCTAGTGAGTATATATATATATATGTATGGTTCTACTTTGTATTACCGTTTAAGTATGTTATTTGTGATATGGTTGGGAGAACTCGGAGTTACTCCCCACTGACTGTGGTGTTCATGTTTTCATGGATGAACAGGTTGCTTGGATGAATTTTGCTTGTTGTTTTTGGGTTCGGGTGTGAGCTAGCAGGCGTTGGCCTCGACGATTCACTCCTAGACGTTTCTTAGCTAGTTTGCTAACAACTTTGATATTTGATAACGTTTTGAGAGACTACGTCTCTTTGTAGCATATTCTACTTTAGTTTGTATTTATTTGACATTCCTCGCACTTTTATTTTGGCATGTAAAAAGTTTCAAAAATACCGTATTTTCCGCTATATAAATCGCATGCTTGTTATGTTTTATTTCCGCTATCGCGAGGGTTATCACAGACTCCTTTGCAAAGTGAGTGGTGATAAGCATAACTCGAGGTTGAATGATGTAGGACGAGCTTTCTGCAAAACGAGGTTATAGAGGCTTCCGGGGCCACAAGTGTGGAAGATTCTCCTTTGGAGAATAATTATGGGTTGTCTCTCGGTTGGGGAGGAGTTTTACAGGAGAGGAATTAATAGGGGTCCCTCTTGTAGAATTTGCTCGGGAGCGGATGAGGTTGAATCTTTAAGCCATCTATTTAGGGATTGTGACAGTGTCGCGTATTTTGAAGCCCCCCGGGATGAATAGCTGCAAAGATAAGCATATAAGTGTCGGAGACAAGATGTTAACTGGATTAATTACTTCATCAAGTTGGATGAGGCGGATTGTTTAATCATCAATTTTCTTGTTACTATTTGGAGCACTTGGTGTGTAAGAAATGGTATGATTTTTCGTAATGAAGGATTCTCGGCTACTGCGTGTTTTAACACCCGACGCTTAGCGGCGACGTCAACAATTCAAGCTATAGATACTTACAATCCCGGAGTGACGGGCGTTGTAACAAATATTTATTTAGAGGACATGGCTATTAAAATGGAGCGTATGAAGAGAGGGATTCCCTTCTTCACTGTGGGAGACAGACGCTCATGCGATAAAATTACAATAAAAGTGGATGCTAGTTGGATTTCAACTTGTCATGCCTCTGTGGGGTGGGTTGTGTACAATGCTAACGGGATACAAATGTATGGGGGGGGGGGGCACAAGCTTTTGGGCAGAGTCCGCACTACAAGCTGAGGTTAGTGGTATTAAAGAAGTTCTTTTATGGAGCCACGCAAACCGTTTCTTGCACTTGGAAGTGTCCTCTTATTGCCTTCAGATTTTGCTACAAATCTACGGTTTGGAGACTACCCACCATTTGACACAAGAAACAATTGAATAAATTGAAGACATTAGTTTGTTTTTTCATTGTATTGGCTTTAGATTTACACCCCCCGTACATTAAATAAGGAAGCTCATAACCTTGCTATAAGGGCTATGAGAATGTAATACTAGTTTCTTTACGGTTGCAAAATAATAATAATAATTATAGTATGAAAATAGCAATAAAACTACACTAAGGCTCTTTTCTTTTGAACTGAATTTATCTGAACTGAACTGAACTTAATAGAGATGAAATGAAATGAACTAAACTTAACTAATGGACCTGAACTGAACTGAAAGAATAAAAGATTATAATAATAATAATAATTATAAATATTATAATAGTATTAATCATTAGTAATAATGATATTATATTAATATAATAAAATAATAATCTAATAAGATATATAAAAAAAATAGCAATATAATAATATTAAGAATAATAAAATATTAATTTAAATGATAACATTAATAATAACAATAATATAATATAGTAATAAATATATTAACAATAGTAACTAAAAAATAAATATGAGAATTATAATATAATAATATAATAATATGAATAAATATAATTAATAATAATAATATATATTATAATAATATTATTCATTAGTAATAATAATAATATTATATTAATATAGCATAATAATAATCTAATGCTATATAGAAAAAAATAAAAATAAAATAGTAATATAATAATAATAATAATAAATATAATTGCTAATAATAGGTCTAATAATATTATATTAATACATTATAAAATATTTTAATATATTAATAGATAATAATAATAATAATATTATTATTATTATTATTATAATTATTAATTATTTACCCAATATTATTCATAATAATGAAAATATTACTAAAATATTAAAGACAATATAAAAATATAATAATAATAATAGATATTAAGAATACTAATATTTACATTAATCATTATATTAAATAAAATATTAAGTATAAATATAATATTATAAATAATAGTTATAATAATAAATACAATATAGCAATGTAATTTTTTTAAAAATAAATATTAATATAATAATGATAATAATAATAATAATAATAATAATAATAATAATAATAATAATAATAATAATAATAATAATAATAATATTGAAAAGAGAGCGTTGGAGAGGGAGAGAGAGTTCAATTTGCGTCTTGCTACTAGGGCTTCTTGTTGTGGCTGCTGCGACCACCCTTCTGGCCACTATTCCGACCACCGTCTATCCAGACCCAAGACGTTGGCTGTGTGGAGTTGCTGGTGGCGGTGGGTGCGGTGAGAGAGGGCGGTTGTGTGAGGGAAGGGAGATTGTGTGGTGGTGTTGGCCATCGCCGGTGAGAGGGTTGCCACCGCAAAACGCACACCAATCAGACCTCACGTCGCCGGTGTGTCGTGTGTTGGTGGTTTGTGGTTATCCTTTGACCGTGCTTTTCGCGTTTCGGGTGCGGTGCCGCGACAAGCATCGCCATCGTTGCTGGAACGGTTAGTCGTCGTGTGTTTGCCTGTGTAATTGTTGCAGGTTAGCCAACGTTGATCGGATCTTGGACGTGCGGCGGCCGTTTGGTTTGTTTTTGTTTGTCTTTAGGGTTTTGATTTGGCTCTTTTTGCTTTTCCTTGCCATGCACATGCACGTGACCTAGCATTTATTTTGGTGGTTTGGTTCTTGTTGTTGCTTGTTTTGTACCATGCCTGTGTTAGTCCGATTTCATTGTCCTTTTTCGAGTCTTCATGAGTGTCCGGATGGTCATGGTAGGGGCCTTACTAACGCCACCTGGCAAAACCATTTTCTGGACCGACATTGTATTGATGGTGCTATGGGTCTGGCACGTTTGACTCTTATTGATAGTCTGACTGTTTTCTCTAATGCCTAGATTAGTTTGAACCAGATGAGGCTTTGGTTGTGTGGGGAGTGTTTTAAAACCCATACTTTTGGCTCTAGGTGTCGGTATAGATGGGGTGATATTGTTGTGCCTCTGGATTTTAGATTTAGTCTAGAATTTAATTTCCCGTGTCTAATTTAGCAAATCCGAGTTCGTATTCGGACTTTACTCAAAATTCCGAGTGACTTACGCCTTAAGGCGTTTTTGGGCTTTTTCCCATATTTTCCACTCACCTTATATCTCCCTTTAAACCATAACGCCCTCATTCTTTTCCACTTACTCCTTCCTCATCAAGTAACCAAAAACCTAAGCTCCATTTTTGATCAAGCTCAAGATCATCGCTACTCCTTCGTTCCTTACTCAAATCCGCTAATTTTCGCCAGAATCTTTCCCTCTCATCGCCCTCTATCTTATTTGGTAATAAAATTACTGTCTTTCTCACTTTTCAATTTATCCGTCTTTCTCAAAGGTGAATTATATTCATCTTTTGTTGTCTAATTGTAGGTGGAGACCATCAAGACCTCGACAAAGACTACTACTTAGTAGAGAAGGACCTAGACGAGGATTGAAGACACAAAAAGGTAACGGTGAAGGGTTACTCGATATCAATACGTGTTTTAAATGTGTTTTTGATGTTTGTAAATGTATTTAGAATATGATGAGTATTCATAGAGTTTGTGTTTGTTGATGATGGTTGTTGTTTGTTGATAATTATTGATGATTATTGATAGTTGATAATAGTTATTGATGATTGTTGAGAATTGATGTTGAGCTAAGTTGTTCTCGGGTGAGTATTTTTCCCAGCCGGCCGATCGGCCGCCGGTCAGCCGGTCGGCTGGGGACGCGGCATAAGTAAAGATTTCATTTTGGTGTTGTGTTGTTCCAAGCCGGGTGCCCGGCTTCCGGTCCCCCTGAACGGCTGAGACCTCGCTGTATTTTGGATGATTTTTGGTTTGTTGATGGAGTGCCAGCCGGGAAGACGGCGGCCGGTCCACCTGACCGGATGGCACTCCGCTGGAATTCTTTTTCTATTCTTTCTTATACTTTCATTTACAATAGTTTGTATGGTTCGTTTATCGTATAAATTTACGTAATGGCTTTAAATATTCATGATTAGAATATATGATATCCCATTCACTTGTATCGCATGTTTTGTGACGGTTTTCATATACCCCCCTTTGAGTCGGTTTTACATATGTTATGATTTGAGCACTAATTGTTAAGTGCTATGAACTCTCATTCCCCGGCTACCTCCTCGCTCGTTAAACTGGAATGTCGGAACGAGGAGATGTATCCTTATTGCTTAAATGCATGTTTTAGTGGGGATATGACGACGTTGTTGGGAGGCGAACGCAATGCGTTGATCGACCCGGCCGTCAAATGTCGTATACTTGCGAGGTGGTGTCATTGAATGTAGCGTACCACTTGTTTATGATGCTTGTGCTCTTTCCGCCTCTTTCGTGACCGAGTCTTGGATGCGAAATGTTTATCGCATGTCGAATCGGAACATGTTTATTCCGAGAGTCTGGCCAGGTTTAGACTAGGACTGTATTATTATCGTCGTCCTACCGGGAGGAAATGAGTCTACATATACGAAATGTTAATCGTGTATGCGTTCAGGGAAATGTTTATCCCGTGGATGCGATTTAATCATACTTACTATGTACATGGTGCTAGTGCGTGTCATTAACCGTGAGAGATGTTGTCAACGTATTCGTACGTTTGGATGGATGATTATATGTGGTTTAATTGTGACCGTTAGATGACTTGGAGTGATTTATATGTCGAGTCTCTATCTTATCAAGTATATGCCGCTAACGGTGAGATGCAAGCCCTAGTGAGTATATAGTTGCCTAAGGGTGTTTTCCCCGAGTCTGTCCATAATATGATGCTTACCGTTTTATACTTCACGTACCTATATATTTATATATTGAAATGCATATTTGTCCTTCTCGTAATTCACATGTATATATATATATATATATATATATGTATGGTTCTACTTTGTATTACCGTTTAAGTATGTTATTTGTGATATGGTTGGGAGAACTCGGAGTTACTCCCCACTGATTGTGGTGTTCATGTTTTCATGGATGAACAGGTTGCTTGGATGAATTTTGCTTGTTGTTTTTGGGTTCGGGTGTGAGCTAGCGGGCGTTGGCCTCGACGATTCACTCCTAGACGTTTCTTAGCTAGTTTGATAACAACTTTGATATTTGATAATGTTTTGAGAGACTACGTCTCTTTGTAGCATATTGTACTTTAGTTTGTATTTATTTGACATTCCTCGCACATTTATTTTGGCATGTAAAAAGTTTCATACCGTATTTTCCGCTATATAAATCGCATGCTTGTTATGTTTTATTTCCGCTATCGCGAGGGTTATCACAGACTCCTTTGCAAAGTGAGTGGTGATAAGGACAACTCGAGGTTGAATGATTTAGGACGAGCTTTCTGCAAAAAGAGGTTATAGAGGCTTCCGGGGCCACAAGTGTGGAAGATTCTCCTTTGGAGAATAATTATGGGTTGTCTCTCGGTTGGGGAGGAGTTTTACAGGAGAGGAATTAATAGGGGTCCCTCTTGTAGAATTTGCTCGGGAGCGGATGAGGTTGAATCTTTAAGCCATCTATTTAGGGATTGTGACAGTGTCGCGTATTTTGAAGCCCCCCGGGATGAATAGCTGCAAAGATAAGCATATAAGTGTCGGAGACAAGATGTTAACTGGATTAATTACTTCATCAAGTTGGATGAGGCGGATTGTTTAATCATCAATTTTCTTGCTACTATTTGGAGCACTTGGTGTGTAAGAAATGGTATGATTTTTCGTAATGAAGGATTCTCGGCTACTGCGTGTTTTAACACCCGACGCTTAGCGGCGACGTCAACAATTCAAGCTATAGATACACACAATCCCGGAGTGACGGGCGTTGTAACAAATATTTATTTAGAGGACATGGCTATTAAAATGGAGCGTATGAAGAGAGGGATTCCCTTCTTCACTGTGGGAGACAGACGCTCATGCGATAAAATTACAATAAAAGTGGATGCTAGTTGGATTTCAACTTGTCATGCCTCTGTGGGGTGGGTTGTGTACAATGCTAACGGGATACAAATGTATGGGGGGGGGGGGGCACTAGCTTTTGGGCAGAGTCCGCACTACAAGCTGAGGTTAGTGGTATTAGAGAAGTTCTTTTATGGAGCCACGCAAACCGTTTCTTGCACTTGGAAGTTTCCTCTTATTGCCTTCAGATTTTGCTACAAATCTACGGTTTGGAGACTACCCACCATTTGACACAAGAAACAATTGAATAAATTGAAGACATTAGTTTGTTTTTTCATTGTATTGGCTTTAGATTTACACCCCCCGTACATTAAATAAGGAAGCTCATAACCTTGCTATAAGGGCTATGAGAATGTAATACTAGTTTCTTTACGGTTGCAAAATAATAATAATAATTATAGTATGAAAATAGCAATAAAACTACACTAAGGCTCTTTTCTTTTGGACTGAATTTATCTGAACTGAACTGAACTTAATAGAGATGAAATGAAATGAACTAAACTTAACTAATGGACCTGAACTGAACTGAAAGAATAAAAGATTATAATAATAATAATAATTATAAATATTATAATAGTATTAATCATTAGTAATAATAATATTATATTAATATAATAAAATAATAATCTAATAAGATATATAAAAAAATAGCAATATAATAATATTAATAATAATAAAATATTAATATAAATGATAACATTAATAATAACAATAATATAATATAGTAATAAATATATTAACAATAGTAACTAAAAAATAAATATGAGAATTATAATATAATAATATAATAATATGAATAAATATAATTAATAATAATAATATATATTATAATAATATTATTCATTAGTAATAATAGTAATATTATATTAATATAGCATAATAATAATCTAATGCTATATAGAAAAAAATAAAAATAAAATAGTAATATAATAATAATAATAATAAATATAATTGCTAATAATAGGTCTAATAATATTATATTAATACATTATAAAATATTTTAATATATTAATAGATAATAATAATAATATTATTATTATTATTATTATTATTATAATTATTAATTATTTACCCAATATTATTCATAATAATGAAAATATTACTAAAATATTAAAGACAATATAAAAATATAATAATAATAATAGATATTAAGAATACTAATATTTACATTAATCATTATATTAAAAAAAAATATTAAGTATAAATATAATATTATAAATAATAGTTATAATAATAAATACAATATAGCAAAGTAATTTTTTTAAAAATAAATATTAATATAATAATGATAATAATAATAATAATAATAATAATAATAATAATAATAATAATAATATTAATAATAATATTGAAAAGAGAGCGTTGGAGAGGGAGAGAGAGTTCAATTTGCGTCTTGCTACTAGGGCTTCTTGTTGTGGCTGCTGCGACCACCCTTCTGGCCACTATTCCGACCACCGTCTATCCAGACCCAAGACGTTGGCTGTGTGGAGTTGCTGGTGGTGGTGGGTGCGGTGAGAGAGGACGGTTGTGTGAGGGAAGGGAGATTGTGTGGTGGTGTTGGCCATCGCCGGTGAGAGGGTTGCCACCGCAAAACGCACACCAATCAGACCTCACGTCGCCGGTGTGTCGTGTGTTGGTGGTTTATGGTTATCCTTTGACCGTGCTTTTCGCGTTTCGGGTAAGGTGCCGCGACAAGCATCGCCATTTTTGCTGGAACGGTTAGTCGTCGTGTGTTTGCCTATGTAATTGTTGCAGGTTAGCCATCGTTGATCGGATCTTGGACGTGCGGCGGCCGTTTGGTTTGTTTTTGTTTGTCTTTAGGGTTTTGATTTGGCTTTTTTTGCTTTTCCTTGCCATGCACATGCACGTGACCTAGCATTTATTTTGGTGGTTTGGTTCTTGTTGTTGCTTGTTTTGTACCATGTCTGTGTTAGTCCGATTTCATTGTCCTTTTTCGAGTCTTCATGAGTGTCCGGATGGTCATGGTAGGGGCCTTACTAACGCCACCTGGCAAAACCATTTTCTGGACCGACATTGTATTGATGGTGCTATGGGTCTGGCACGTTAGACTCTTATTGATAGTCTGACTGTTTTCTCTAATGCCTAGATTAGTTTGAACCAGATGAGGCTTTGGTTGTGTGGGGAGTGTTTTAAAACCCATACTTTTGGCTCTAGGTGTCGGTATAGACGGGGTGATATTGTTGTGCCTCTGGATTTTAGATTTAGTCTAGAATTTAATTTCCCGTGTCTAATTTAGCAAATCCGAGTTCGTATTCGGACTTTACTCGAAATTCCGAGTGACTTACGCCTTAAGGCGTTTTTGGGCTTTTTCCCATATTTTCCACTCACCTTATATCTCCCTTTAAACCATAACGCCCTCATTCTTTTCCACATACTCCTTCCTCATCAAGTAACCAAAAACCTAAGCTCCATTTTTTATCAAGCTCAAGATCATCGCTACTCCTTCGTTCCTTACTCAAATCCGCTAATTTTCGCCACAATCTTTCCCTCTCATCGCCCTCTATCTTATTTGGTAATAAAATTACCGTCTTTCTCACTTTTCAATTTATCCGTCTTTCTCAAAGGTGAATTATATTCATCTTTTGTTGTCTAATTGTAAGTGGAGACCTTCAAGACCTCGACAAAGACTACTACTTAGTAGAGAAGGACCTAGACGAGGATTGAAGACACGAAAAGGTAACGGTGAAGGGTTACTCGATATCAATACGTGTTTTAAATGTGTTTTTGATGTTTGTAAATGTATTTAGAATATGATGAGTATTCATAGAGTTTGTGTTTGTTGATGATGGTTGTTGTTTGTTGATAATTATTGATGATTATTGATAGTTGATAATAGTTATTGATGATTGTTGAGAATTGATGTTGAGCTAAGTTGTTCTCGGGTGAGTATTTTTCCCAGCCGGCCGATCGGCCGCCGGTCAGCCGACCGGCTGGGGACGCGGCATAAGTAAAGATTTCATTTTGGTGTTGTGTTGTTCCAAGCCGGGTGCCCGGCTTCCGGTCCCCCTGAACGGCTGAGACCTCGCTGTATTTTGGATGATTTTTCGTTTGTTGATGGAGTGCCAGCCGGGAAGACGGCGGCCGGTCCACCTGACCGGATGGCACCCCGCTGGAATTCTTTTTCTATTCTTTCTTATACTTTCATTTACAATAGTTTGTATGGTTCGTTTATCGTATAAATTTACGTAATGGCTTTAAATATTCATGTTTAGAATATATGATATCCCATTCACTTGTATCGCATGTTTTGTGACGGTTTTCATATACCCCCCTTTGAGTCGGTTTTACATATGTTATGGTTTGAGCACTACTTGTTAAGTGCAATGAACTCTCATTCTCCGGCTACCTCCTCGCTCGTTAAACTGGAATGTCGGAACGAGGAGATGTATCCTTATTGCTTAAATGCATGTTTTAGTGGGGATATGACGACGTTGTTGGGAGGCGAACGCAATGCGTTGATCGACCCGGCCGTCAAATGTCGTATACTTGTGAGGTGGTGTCATTGAATGTAGCGTACCGCTTGTTTATGATGCTTGTGCTCTTTCCGCCTCTTTCGTGAAGGTTGACCGAATTTGGGCTACTCGGCTTCTGTGTTTGACCGAGTCTTGGATGCGAAATGTTTATCGCATGTCGAATCGGAACATGTTTATTCTGAGAGTCTGGCCAGGTTTAGACTAGGACTGTATTATTATCGTCGTCCTACCGGGAGGAAATGAGTCTACATATACGAAATGTTAATCGTGTATGCATTCAGGGAAATGTTTATCCCGTGGATGCGATTTAATCATACTTACTATGTACATGGTGCTAGTACGTGTCATTAACCGTGAGAGATGTTGTCAACGTATTCGTACGTTTGGATGGATGATTATATGTGGTTTAATTGTGACCGTTAGATGACTTGGAGTGATTTATATGTCGAGTCTCTATCTTATCAAGTATATGCCGCTAACGGTGAGATGCAAGCCCTAGTGAGTATATAGTTGCCTAAGGGTGTTTTCCCCGAGTCTGTCCATAATATGATGCTTACCGTTTTATACTTCACGTACCTATATATTTATATATTGAAATGCATATTTGTCCTTCTCGTAATTCACATGTATATATATATATATATATATATATGTATGGTTCTACTTTGTATTACCGTTTAAGTATGTTATTTGTGATATGGTTGGGAGAACTCGGAGTTACTCCCCACTGACTGTGGTGTTCATGTTTTCATGGATGAACAGGTTGCTTGGATGAATTTTGCTTGTTGTTTTTGGGTTCGGGTGTGAGCTAGCGGGCGTTGGCCTCGACGAATCACTCCTAGACGTTTCTTAGCTAGTTTGCTAACAACTTTGATATTCGATAACGTTTTGAGAGACTACGTCTCTTTGTAGCATATTCTTCTTTAGTTTGTATTTATTTGATATTCCTCTCACTTTTATTTTGGCATGTAAAAAGTTTCAAAAATATCGTATTTTCCGCTATATAAATCGCATGCTTTTTATGTTTTATTTCCGCTATCGCGAGGGTTGTCACAGACTCCTTTGCAAAGTGAGTGGTGATAAGGACAACTATAGGTTGAATGATGTAGGACGAGCTTTCTGCAAAAAGAGTTTATAGAGGCTTCCGGGGCCACAAGTGTGGAAGATTCTCCTTTGGAGAATAATTATGGGTTGTCTCTCGGTTGGGGAGGAGTTTTACAGGAGAGGAATTAATAGGGGTCCCTCTTGTAGAATTTGCTCGGGAGCGGATGAGGTTGAATCTTTAAGCCATCTATTTAGGGATTGTGACAGTGTCGCGTATTTTGAAGCCCCCCGGGATGAATAGCTACCAAGATAAGCATATAAGTGTCGGAGACAAGATGTTAACTGGATTAATTACTTCATCAAGTTGGATGAGGCGGATTGTTTAATCATCAATTTTCTTGCTACTATTTGGAGCACTTGGTGTGTAAGAAATGGTATGATTTTTCGTAATGAAGGATTCTCGGCTACTGCGTGTTTTAACACCCGACGCTTAGCGGCGACGTCAACAATTCAAGCTATAGATACACACAATCCCGGAGTGACGGGCGTTGTAACAAATATTTATTTAGAGGACATGGCTATTAAAATGGAGCGTATGAAGAGAGGGATTCCCTTCTTCACTGTGGGAGACAGACGCTCATGCGATAAAATTACAATAAAAGTGGATGCTAGTTGGATTTCAACTTGTCATGCCTCTGTGGGGTGGGTTGTGTACAATGCTAACGGGATACAAATGTATGGGGGGGGGGGGCACAAGCTGAGGTTAGTGGTATTAGAGAAGTTCTTTTATGGAGCCACGCAAACCGTTTCTTGCACTTGGAAGTTTCCTCTTATTGCCTTCAGATTTTGCTACAAATCTACGGTTTGGAGACTACTCACCATTTGACACAAGAAACAATTGAATAAATTGAAGACATTAGTTTGTTTTTTCATTGTATTGGCTTTAGATTTACACCCCCCGTACATTAAATAAGGAAGCTCATAACCTTGCTATAAGGGCTATGAGAATGTAATACTAGTTTCTTTACGGTTGCAAAATAATAATAATAATTATAGTATGAAAATAGCAATAAAACTACACTAAGGCTCTTTTCTTTTGGACTGAATTTATCTGAACTGAACTGAACTTAATAGAGATGAAATGAAATGAACTAAACTTAACTAATGGACCTGAACTGAACTGAAAGAATAAAAGATTATAATAATAATAATAATTATAAATATTATAATAGTATTAATCATTAGTAATAATAATATTATATTAATATAATAAAATAATAATCTAATAAGATATATAAAAAAAATAGCAATATAATAATATTAATAATAATAAAATAATAATATAAATGATAACATTAATAATAACAATAATATAATATAGTAATAAATATATTAACAATAGTAACTAAAAAATAAATATGAGAATTATAATATAATAATATAATAATATGAATAAATATAATTAATAATAATAATATATATTATAATAATATTATTCATTAGTAATAATAATAATATTATATTAATATAGCATAATAATAATCTAATGCTATATAGAAAAAAATAAAAATAAAATAGTAATATAATAATAATAATAATAAATATAATTGCTAATAATAGGTCTAATAATATTATATTAATACATTATAAAATATTTTAATATATTAATAGATAATAATAATAATAATATTATTATTATTATTATTATAATTATTAATTATTTACCCAATATTATTCATAATAATGAAAATATTACTAAAATATTAAAGACAATATAAAAATATAATAATAATAATAGATATTAAGAATACTAATATTTACATTAATCATTATATTAAATAAAATATTAAGTATAAATATAATATTATAAATAATAGTTATAATAATAAATACAATATAGCAAAGTAATTTTTTTAAAAATAAATATTAATATAATAATGATAATAATAATAATAATAATAATAATAATAATAATAATAATAATAATAATAATAATAATAATAATAATAATAATAATAATAATATTGAAAAGAGAGCGTTGGAGAGGGAGAGAGAGTTCAATTTGCGTCTTGCTACTAGGGCTTCTTGTTGTGGCTGCTGCGACCACCCTTCTGGCCACTATTCCGACCACCGTCTATCCAGACCCAAGACGTTGGCTGTGTGGAGTTGCTGGTGGTGGTGGGTGCGGTGAGAGAGGGCGGTTGTGTGAGGGAAGGGAGATTGTGTGGTGGTGTTGGCCATCGCCGGTGAGAGGGTTGCCACCGTAAAACGCACACCAATCAGACCTCACGTCGCCGGTGTGTCGTGTGTTGGTGGTTTGAGGTTATCCTTTGACCGTGCTTTTCGCGTTTCGGGTGCGGTGCCGCGACAAGCATCGCCATCGTTGCTGGAACGGTTAGTCGTCGTGTGTTAGTCTGTGTAATTGTTGCAGGTTAGCCATCGTTGATCGGATCTTGGACGTGCGGCGGCCGTTTGGTTTGTTTTTGTTTGTCTTTAGGGTTTTGATTTGGCTTTTTTTGCTTTTCCTTGCCATGCACATGCACGTGACCTAGCATTTATTTTGGTGGTTTGGTTCTTGTTGTTGCTTGTTTTGTACCATGCCTGTGTTAGTCCGATTTCATTGTCCTTTTTCGAGTCTTCATAAGTGTCCGGATGGTCATGGTAGGGGCCTTACTAACGCCGCCTGGCAAAACCATTTTCTGGACCGACATTGTATTGATGGTGCTATGGGTCTGGCACGTTAGACTCTTATTGATAGTCTGACTGTTTTCTCTAATGCCTAGATTAGTTTGAAGCAGATGAGGCTTTGGTTGTGTGGGGAGTGTTTTAAAACCCATACTTTTGGCTCTAGGTGTCGGTATAGACGGGGTGATATTGTTGTGCCTCTGGATTGTGGCGATGGCATCGTCAGCTTTATTATTCATGGTATCTCTAGACCTCCGGCTCTGTCTCCCACGGTCCTTTCATCTGATGATGAGGTTGAGCTTGTTCAGTGGTCTGTATCTCCGCTTGATCGTTTATTATCTTTGGGCCTTCGCACCGTGAAATCTATTCCTCCTAAGTGTCGTCTTGGGTTTGCTCGGGGTTTCAAGGGGGTTTTGGATGATGTGGCTGACTCTCCTGGTGACCTCTCCTGATGGGCTCGTATGCTTGTGTTGCCTCTTTGTTCGCTGATGACTTTCGCTCTTAGGAGTAATCTTGAGTGCAGGACTGCTGTTAGGCGACAACGTCAGGAGGAGAGTATTACAAAGGCTATTCTCGCTTAGGGGGGGGGGGGGGGGGGGGGGGGGGTGGGGGGTGGTGGAATGAAGGGGGTGCCTGGAGGGGGTTTGAAGCTTTTGCAGGAGTGTTTAGTTGAGGTTCCTCCTTCGTTCCATGTGGAGGAGGATCTAGATATGAGTGAGCTTAACCTCCGCCAATGTCGGCGGAAGATTTGTGATGGTCACTGTTGGAGTAGGTGTCCTCCACAATAGTGCGCCACATAATTAATCTCATTAAGGAATATAATTGGGATATTTATTGACTATATATGCATGATTAGTCAGTTGATTAACGTAAATCAATAACGGTTGGCTGACTAGAGTTTGACGTTATTGTCGTATGACGGCGGTGATCAACTGATCTCTTCCGGTCACACCTATAGGAGGAAACCCAAATAGTAACTAATTATTTGTATATGATACAATTGATTAGTCCATTACATATATTTGATATATATATATATATATAAATATGATAGATATATATAAATATATATATATATATATAGATATATATATATATATATATATATATATATATATATAGAATTAGGATCATGTGAGTCCACCTATCTTTTTGAGTCCGTGAGTCCGTGATACAATATCACAACTTATACTAAACAATATCACGGATTATACTGTACAATATCACACCACTGAACCACTTTTTCGCGCACTATTACTATTTTTTTCCCTAATACTTTTTTTCACACCAATTGATTCCAATACCGAAACTTCGACAAACACCATAATTTTCTCACCCTTTCATGCCGAAAAATCACTATTATTGGTGTTTCACCGTAAGTTTTTGGTATATAGCTTCTTTTATCATATTTCCTCTCTACTAAGCATCTTTGTCTGGGGCATTTTTCTTCATAACCGACAACGAGACTCCTAATTAACGATGACACTGACAAATTTTGTTGTGATTGAGGTGGTGTGAGCTCCGAGTAGGATTAATGTGTATGGGTGAAGGAATATGGAGATTGAAAAGAAAACATGGAATAAATAATGGGTGACGACGGTGCCGGATAATTGTTTGCTTGTGTCATCTAGGGGCTTGGATATGTCGTGTTATTGGTGGGTGGGTGTTCATCGTCAAGGGAGAGTAGTATGAGATAAAATATTTTTAACCCTTTTGTGCAGTTTTTTTTCGTGATACTGTTTAGTTTAACCAGTGATATTGTTTTGTGTAATCTGTGATATTGTATGCCTGGACTCACGGACTCAAATATTTAGGTGGACTCACCGGATCTTGCCTCTCTCTCTCTATATATATATATATATATATATTTATATATATATATATATATATTATATATATATATATATATATATATATATATATATGAGAGTTAATAATTAGAATTTGAGTTGTGAACTCGAATTCAATTAAGCTTATTTTTCAATTATACGATAATTGACTAATAAATTTATATCTTATTTTAATATGATTAAATAAGATCTAGTTTAGTAATTAATCGTTAGTTTACTAAATTATTTGAGGTCTTACATATATTTTGAGGTACAACTAATTAGTTAATTATATTTACAAGGAGTTGTAAAATAAATTAACTAAGCATTGTGGGACACATTGTATATTGATATAATGGTAAAATATCACTTAAAATGTTAAGTACATATTATTTATTGATTTGTGTCATATAATTGTTATATGATCAAATTAACACTTAATTATATAAGATAATTAAGCATATGCACTACTACAAATTCAGGCAATAACAACGCCCCATCAACAACGCTTATTCACGAAAATTAAGAAAAACCGTTGTCGAATGGATTATTATTTTTCCGCGGAATTTTATTAAAACTAATAACAACGGTATTAGTTTTTTGTCCGTTGTTATTAGTTTTAACAACGGGTCGAATTACAATAACCGTTGTAAAAATATAAACTAATAAAAACAGTTTACTCTATATCCGTTGTTATTAATTTGGCGCAAAATGAGGTAAAGTAATAACAACAGTCACGAACAAACCAGCTGTTATAATGTGTTATTAATTTGGCGCAAAATTTGGCGTAAATTAATAACAACGGTATTATTTTGTTGTACGTTGTTGTTAGTTGTAACAACGGTTAGAACTTTGTTAACCGTTGTAAATATATAAACTAATAACAACAGTTTACTATGAATAATAACCGTTGTCAATATTTGTTAATAAAGATGAAAAAAACACACAACACTAATAATACTGTATTGCAACACAAAAACACAAACACAAAGCGATTATACTGCAACACAAAACCACAAACACTAAGACATACTCCCTGATCGTCTCTCTGTCATCATCTCCGTCAGTGTTGTCACCGTCTGCTATTTCTTATTAATCAGGTATTATTTTTATTAGTTTTGCTGAATTGTTAAATTCTAATAATTTTGCTTTATTGATTTCCTGAATTTCGTTTATTTGTGAATTAGTTGCCTTATATGTATATATTGCATTTTTTGAATTAGTTGGCTTATTATTGAATTAGTTTTAATTAGTTGGATTTTCTGAATTACTTGGCTTACTATATATATTACGAATGTAGATAAATGACTCGAACTTGGATGAATGTTGCGAATATGAGTGACCCAAACTATAAGAATGGTTCAGCTGAATTTTATGAAGTCGTTGCGAACAATTTGAATGGTTCTTCTAGTATTCCATGCCCTTGTCAAAGACGTGGTAATATTAGGTATATGGCTATTCCGGACGTTAAAATTCACCTTGAAAAGTATAGTTTTAGTCGATCCTATACCCGTTGGATTTTTCATGGGGAATCATTAGAGGAAGAGAATAGCTTTGAAGAAGATGATATTGAAGTATACAAAAGAATAACTGATGATTCCGAGTTTGCCGAGTATGTTGAGTTGGAAGCAGACAAGTTGAATGTTGGGTCTACAGATAATGAAGAAAAAGATGATGAATCAAATGCTTTTGAAGATAACAATATTAATTTGGATGACCTTGACAACATGTATGAGAAGTTGTGTGAGTCTGAAGCGCCTCATTACCCTGGTTGTAAGTACACAAAAATGTCGGTTGTGGTGAAGTTGTATAATATCAAGGGGGCAAATGGGGTGAGTGACACGTGTTTCACTAGTTTATTAGCCTTGATAAACGACATGCTTCCAGATGGTAATGTTCTTCCCGTTAAGACATATGAGGTTACAAAAATAATTAGAGGAGTGGGTATGAAATATGAGAATATAAATGCATGTCCAAATGACTGCGTATTGCATCGAAAATTATATCAAAACTTAACCAATTGTCCGGTTTGTTTTGTGTGGCGTTATAAGGATAAGGAAGGGATCCCGACTAAGTTGTTATGGTATTTTCCAGTGATACCAAGATTCATAAGGATGTTTGAAAATAGCAATGATTCAAAAATGTTAACTTGGCATGAAACTGGAAGAATAAATTATGGGAAGCTAAGACATCCGGCAGATGGTATGCAATGGAAATCGTTTGACGCTAAGTATCCCGAGTTCGGCAATGAACCTAGAAACTTACGCCTAGCGCTGTCCACTGATGGAATGAACCCACATGGTATCATGATTACCCAGCATAGTACTTGGCCAGTAGTGTTGGCAATATATAACTTACCTTCATATGTGTGCATGAAAAGAAAGTATTTGATGTTGTCGTTGTTAATTTCCGGCACTAAACAACCTGGAAATAATATAGATGTCTTTTTGGAACCTCTTTTAGATGATTTGCGAATTTTGTGGGATAGTGGGATAGAAGTGTTTGATGCATATAAGAATGAAACTTTCAATTTGAGAGCGATGTTATTGTGTACAATATCCGACTATCCGGCTTATAGCGACCTTTCTGGGCATACTGTGCATGGGAAAGAGGCTTGTCCATTGTGTGGGGAGGATATCGAGTCTGAATACTTGAAGTGTTCTCATAAGTATGTGTATTTGGGAAATAGGAGGGGCTTGGATCCTGACCATTGTTATCGCAAGCAGCAGAAAGCATTTAATGGACGTCAATAACTTCGTCAACCTCCTAGAATTTTGAGTGGGCATGAAGTTTATCATAAAGTAAAGCATATTGAGATAAAATATGGGAAGAACAATGGCTCTAATAAATTGTCTACTCGTGGGTATAAGAAAAGATCCATATTTTTTGATAAACTTCCATATTGGCCTGACCTGGAGGTCAGGCATTGCCTCGATTTCATGCACATTGAGAAAAATGTCTGTGATAATATTATCAATACCCTCCTGAATGTTCCCGGTAAAACAAAGGATAACGCCGCAGCTAGGGAAGATATGCAAATGATGGGTATTAGGCTAGAGTTGGCACCACAGAAGAGAGGTAATGGTACATTTTTACCGCCAGCAGCTTATACCCTTTCACGGAATGAGAAAAAAGAGTTCTGTGCATGCTTGAATGGAATTAAAGTGCGACATGGTTATTCGTCCAACATCAAAAGCCTTGTGTCGATGCAAGACCTAAAAGTCATCGGGTTAAAGTCACATGATTGCCACACTTTGATGCAACATTTACTATCCGTGGCTATTCGTTCCATTTTACCTCAAAAAGGTATGATATGCTATTACTAGATTCTGTCTCTTCTTCCAGACCATATGCGATAAAGTCATCGATCCCGATGATGCAGATTCATTGCAGGACCTCGTTGTCACCTCTCTTTGTCATTTTGATATGTATTTTCCACCCTCTTTCTTCACTATCATGATTCACCTGACCACTCACTTGGTTAGGGAGATTTTGTACCTTGGGCCCGTGTACTTGAGATACCAGTATCCTTTTGAAAGATTGATGAAAGTGTACAAGGACTATACATCTAATCGGTATCGTCCAGAAGGTTGTTTTGCTGAACGCGCTATTTTAGATGAAGCTCTTGCATATTGTTACGCTCATCTCTCACCTGAGGAGTTAATTGGCGTTTCAAAGAATCGTCATAGTGACTGGATGACCGGAAAAGGTATTAAGGGCCGGGTTGAAAAAATTGTGACACGTGACATGTTGCATTTAGCACATACGTATGTGCTAAACAACGAAGATGAGGTGCAACCTTATATTCAACAACACAAAGATGAGCTCAAATACGATCACCCAAACAAGAGCGAGATGTGGATTGCAAACGAGCATAAGAAGACGTTTGGAGAGTGGTTTAGGAATATTGTCTTGGAGTATAAGAATTTGTATGGTGATGACATCTCTCCTAGGTTACGACGTCTTGGTTTAGGTCCAAATGCCAAGGCCACTTTTTTAGCGGTTTTGCTATTAATGGATATAGTTTTTACACCCGCGAGCAAGATGAGTTGAGTACAATGCAAAATAGTGGTGTGAGTTCTGAATTTGAGGCAATTCACTTTGCTACTTCAAAAGATAAAAAACCTATTTGGGGAAAATGCCTTTATTATGGTGGTATTCAAGAAATATTGGTATTAGATTACATTTATTTCACAATACCTCTGTTTCGATGTAACTGGGTTGATAACAACAACAATTGTGTTCGAAAGGATAAAATGGGATTTACGTTGGTCAATTTGGATAAGGTTGGCAATAATAAGGATGATCCTTTCATAATGGCATCCCAAGTTAAACAAGTGTTCTATGTCACCGATCCTATGGATAAGAAGTGGTCTGTTGTACTATCTATAAGGAGTAGACGAGGTGCACCCGATAATGGTGGGGATAATGATCAGGATGTCGTGTTTGAGGGAATGGATCACTCTACCACTGTATCTTATTTCGACGATGTTGACACTGATCATGATAACATTGAAAGCATATATATGCGTGATGATCATGGTGAAGGTATTTGGGTTAATGAAGAAACTATGTCGGGCAAGAAACGTCCCCGATCCTGAGGTGGTTTATAAGGTGAGGTATTAGCTTATATATTTGTTTTTTTTTTAAATTTAAATAACTATATATCTTCCTTTTAGTTTCTGTTATTTTTTTTAAATAACTATATTTCTGATTTTTGTTTTAAATAACTTAGGAACGGCATAGTTAATACAAACGTAAAGCACTGATACTTTATTTTACCGAACAGATTTGCATTTAGGAACTTAGGAACTACTACATATACAACCATAGCGGAAATCTTACATACAAGACAACATGCCCTCCCATCCCATTACACTGCTATTATGATAGGCGGATACAGACACACACACAATTTGACACTCAACATCTAACACAGGACGTTGCTTGGAATTTTTAGGTGTACATTGCTTGGAAAACAGCCACAACCTGGTTGTAGGCATCGACGATTTCTAAATTGGCCGATTGCTGACCATTAAAGATGGTCGGATACGGCACGTGGAAATAGTCCACGGTATTCTTCAGAAGCTCGGCGTCCTTGTCTGTGGCTACCCAGAGGTATGGTTCGATTGTTGATCTATTCGGAGCAACCCAGTCTCTCTTACCATGGCCTCTGAGTTGAAACATATTGTCAAGCTTAAATGCTGATTCTGCATCTGCAAGTGATGTTCCAAATTGAATGAGTAGTATCCCTTTGAATCCCCAAAGCGCCCATTGTGCCTTAATTCTGCTAACCGTGTATCCCAGCTCAATAAGCTTATTCCTCAAAGGAGTAAAGCTTTTGGCAACAAATTTTCCATTGTCCATATAGCCTGGGGCATTCATTAGGACACAGTGATATGGACGAGCAACATTTTGAGTCATTTCCAAAATAAATAAGTAATTTGATGGTTTTGGTTTGGTTTATTTGCAGTGAGTATTCAGTATGAGTTAAAAGATGGTTTGGCTCTTTTCTGAATTTATAGCAAGTTCAAGATGTGTAGTCATTCAGTGTATTGTCTTTAGCTTTTGTTTGCTTTGGTCATTGTTGAAGATTCCCAAATTATTTAGGTTTTGGTCATTCAGTATACAGTCTCCGTGTTTTGGTTTCTGCTGATTATTATTGCAGTATATAGTGCTTATGCTGTTGCTGTATCTTTTTATAATTAAAAAAAATAAAGGTAAGCAACAACAACGGTTGTTCTAAATATACCCGTTGTTATTGCTTATAACAACGGTTATTAATCACGAACCATTGTCATTGTGTTTATTAGAGTTTTCATATTGGCGTAAGTATATAACAACGGGTAGACTTTAACCGTAGCCATTACTCTATAACAACGGTTTGTTTATAATAACCGTTGTCAATATTTGTTATTAAAGATGAAGAAAACACACAACACTAATAATACTGTACTGCAACACAAAAACACAAACACAAAGCGATTATACTGCAACACAAAACCACAAACACTAAGACATACTGCCTGATCGTCTCTCTGTCATCATCTCCGTCACTGTTGTCACCGTCTGCTATTTCTTATTAATCAGGTATTATTTTTATTAACTATTTCTTATTAATATTTTCTAGCTAGATTGTTCAATTCTTATTATTGAATTGTGGATTTCCTGAATGTCGTTTATTATTGAATTTGTGAATTAGTTCAATTCTAATTTTGCTTTATCGATTGAATAACTTTGAATTGAATTTGTGAATTAGTGTATTATTGAATTTAGGACCATTATTAAATTTAGTTTAATTACTTCTAATATTAAGTCAAACAACAATTCACGTATCATCATTAATATTATTAAATAATAAGTTCAAACGGCGCCACACACAAATGGCGCCAAAACAACCAAACAACAACAACCAAACAAAAACAATAACAACAAACTAAATTGAGTCCGGGTAAATCTTTCGGATAGCTGCCACCGCTAGAGCATATGCATCAATCGGCTCAGCATCGGCCAGAACCATCCCTTCCCACTGCTCTCCCTGGGTCACTTCAATGAAGTCGACCCCATTTGGGAAACAGTGACGGTCATGTGGGGGTAGCCACCCATAGATATGGCCCAGGCTGGTGGTCCGTGCTCTCAATCCAATCTTTTTGCCCATGCCCTGCCTTGTCAAACATTCTTGCTAGTTTGAATGCGGACGCACGATGAGCATCGGTCATCCCTAACTCGAAAACGAGTTCCCCACAAAAGTACCTGCCATGCCAATTTGGCCTCATCTTCTTAATTAAGTAGCCATTTCGAATAAGCATATCACGGAGTTTCTTGTAGCTTTTACACACAACGTAGCCACCCACAATATGAGCAGGCATTTGGGCCATGATGCAAGCATATGGTTTAGTAAACGTTTCAGACATTTTGTATGGTTGATGTTAGTATTTTGGGGGAATGCAAAGATGTTAGTATTTTGTAGTTGAGAAATTTTGTATGGTTGATAGCCTTGTATTGAGGCTGTAATTATAGAGAGTTATTGATTGGAGTTATTGATTCACATGCAGTTATTGATTCACATGCATTGGTTCACATGCATTGATTCACATGCATTGATTCACATGCATTTAAATTTCCCAAAACCACTATACATTCACATGCAGTTATTGATTGGGTAAATGTGTGAATGTATATATGTTTCCTTTGCAATTAATGTGGTAATATGCAGTTACTGTAATGCAATCTCTTTCATTGAATATTACCGTTGTCATTACTTTCCACAACGGTTTTTCTGAATATAACCGTTGTAATAGAGTAATGACAACGGTTATGAACAGAAAACCCGTTGTCATTGTCTTAGTAGACTTTCAATATTGGCGCAAATATGGTGAAAATATATAACAACGGGTATGTATGAACCGTTGTCATTACTCTATCACAACGGTTATATTCAGTAATAACCGTTGTTATTGTTCAATATATATATTTTTTAATTAAAAGAGATTGCATTACAGTCCAAACCTGCGAACAAACAACAGCTGAACAACTGTAACAGCAGAAACAGCATAAGCAGAAACAAGAATTAATTACTCCAAAAATTAACATCATCAATGGCAGCCTCAAAACCCTAGTCTAAGTCTCTCTATAAATACAGCCTCAAAACCCCTCCTTTAAATATTACATAACCTTAATTAATTACTCCAAAAATTAACATCATCAATGAGAGCAGTTAACCTTCCCAACGATGAGACGACCCTTACAAAATTGATTGCAGATGAGGAGGAGGCTCTTGCCGTACTTCCCGCTGATCATCACCCATTGATTAAAGCATCCATTGAACATCAAAGAGATTATTGGATTAAGAGGCTTGAAGCAGTCCGACTTGTCAACCAAGCGTCCTCATCATCATCGTCCTCTGGCTACCCTCGTCGGCCTGATTCTCGCAGGTTGGATTCCGCAAGAGATATGTTGAGTACTACCCGTCCTACCTTATCTCCACATGCAAGACGTGTACTTGCATGCATTAAATCTGTTATTGCAAAATACGATGTTAATGATCCGGAAGTCATCAGTATTATCAATATTGTTCCGGATTGTTGGTGTCAGCGTGAGAAAAGCTTTTTACTCTTAACGGAATTGTTCCGGATTATTTAAATTCTTTATTTATTTGATGTCGGATGAATGTAATGTACTGTAATATAAAATCTACGTTATTCCTAATGAAATAATCAATGAGAAAGAATGTTGTTTAAAGTGTTTGAATTGATATGATTAATTCCGTTGATGTTCATTCTTTTGATGTTTGATCAATAGCGATAATCTACTATATATAAAAGAGGAAACATTTGAAGGAAAATGACCCGATTCGAGAATCACCCGATCCAAAAACGGCTCGACGACTCGATATATAACCTCATCCGCTTGACCCGGAAATTAATGATCAACGACCCGCCCAATTAAAACTCCCGAAACAGACACGAAAGCCGAAAGGACCCTCCCCAACCCAAACTAACCCGATAAAGTTAAAAACCCGCCGAATCTAACCCGATCGGAATCTGATCAAAACCATTTGTTGATAAAACGTAATAAGTAATAATAAGTGATAAATGTGGGGTGGGGTGATAAGTATAAGAATAAGTGATAAATGAGGCGTAGTTTGATGGTCAATATAATGAAAATAACCATTTGTTGATAAAACGTAAGCGAGACGATAAATAACAAAAACTGTAAAGATAATGGAAAATAGGTGTGGATTATATTGTAAGGGGTTTCTTCAATTTTTGGTGGTTATTTGAAAAGATCGATGAACTTAATAGGTGGTAAGTTGTAAACTTTTGAACTCAATAGGTGGTAAAAAGCAAAAAACCGAAAATGATACTTAATAATCACTCGGATAATAAATAAAGATTTATATCAAATTAAATTAAATAACCCGACCTAGCTAGCTAGCTAATTAATTACGGGTCGGATCACTTTCAGGTTAGTGCGTGATTATAATAACCAGTACCTGAAAAAGAAAATCACTTGATTCGAGAATCACCCGATCCAAAAACGGCCCGACTCAATATATATATATATATATATATATATATATATATATATATATATATATAAAACCTCATCCGCCTGACCCGGAAATGATCGACGACCCGCCCAATTAACATTCCTGAAACAGACACGAAAGCCGAAAGGACCCTCCCCAACCCAAACTAACCCGATAAAGTTACAAACCCGCTGAATCTAACCCGATCAGAATGTCACCCAAACCCGATCTAATTGACCCGGCCCGTTTGCCAACGTACCTCGCTAATTAAATGTAACTTATGCCTATAATAACTATATATATATAATATATATGTACAAATCTTTAAATAACATAACAGTTTTGATGTACTATACCTATATATATATATTATAAAATTAAATAAATAAATTAAATTTAAAGCAAAGTCAAATAAATTAAACGTAATTAATGAATTTATTTTTGTGCCTCAAAATTTAATACCTCGCGCGCGTATCTGAAAAATTAAAAATAACACACAATATATAACAACGGTTCTTTACAATACTACCGTTGTTATTACTTTCAACAACGGACCATAGTAAATAAACCGTGGTCATTGTGTTTATTAGACTTTTCCTTTTGGCGCATTTCGGTGAAAATAGATAACAACGGGTATACTTTAACCGTTGTAATTACTCTATCTCAACAGTTTTGTTTAGTATAACCGTTGTAAATAGTTTCTCTTAATAAAAAATAATTTACAATCCTATAGAGCAAATTAAACACACAAATAATTTACAATCCCATTATCATCATCATCATCATCATCATCCTCGTTTACAACACAAATCTTTTTGTTTATTATTATCATCATCCTCCTCGTTCTCTTTATAATCATCCTCCTCGTTCTCTTTATCATCATCCCGTTCGTTCTCATTTTCATCATCAGGTAATTTTTGTGTTTCGTCTTTAGGGTTTTAAGATTGAAGTTCATTTTTTTGTTTTCATCTTTTTGTTTTTCGGGTCGTTGTTCTATTTATCGTTCTCTTTATCATCCTGTTTCATTCCTTTTTAAGGTTTTAGAGTTTTAAAATCTCTGCATGACTCTTTATTTGTTCAGTTACTATTTCATTTCTTTTAAGGTCTTAGAGTTTTAGAATCGGTGCATGCATGAATCTGTTCCGTTACTATTTCATATCTTTTGAAGCTTTTAGGGTTTTAGGATTATCATGGGTGAAAAACGGAAAAGAGTAGAAAAGAATGATAAGGGGGATAAGCCTGGTGAGAGGGGTGCTTCGCAGTGCCCTGCAGCCCTTGCAGCTATAGCGGCAAAACAGGCGCTGCCTATAAAATGGAGTGTGAAAGGTGTTCATACTAGTCAAAATGCTGGCCATTTATCCACTTGGAGTGGAGTTACAACCAGACAGTTTGCGCTTATTGATTTAGATGATTTCAAGAATCTAAATCCTGTAATAAGTAATAATAAGTGATAAATGTGGGGTAGGGTGATAAGTATAATAATAAGTGATAAATGAGGCGTAGTTGGATGGTCAATATAATGAAAATAACCATTTGTTGATAAAACGTAAGCGAGACGATAAATAACAAAAACCGTAAAGATAATGGAAAATAGGTGTGGATTATACTGTAAGGGGTTTCTTCAATTTTAGGTGGTTATTTGAAAAGATCGATGAACTCAATAGGTGGTAAGTTGTAAACTTTTGAACCCAATAGGTGGTAAAAAGCAAAAAACCGAAAATGATACTTAATAATTACTCGGATAATAAATAAAGATTTATATTGAATTAAATTAAATAACCCGACATAGCTAGCTAGCTAATTAATTACGGGTCGGATCACTTTCAGGTTAGTGCGTGATTATAATAACCAGTACCTGAAAAAGAAAATCACCCGATTCGAGAATCACCCGATCCAAAAACGGCCCGACTTGATATATATATATATATATATATATAACCTCATCCGCTTGACGCGGAAATGATCGACGACCTAAACTAACCCGATAAAGTTACAAACCCGCTGAATCTAACCCGATCGGAATGTGACCCAAACCCGATCTGATTGACCCGGCCCGTTTGCCAACGTACCTCTCTAATTAAATGTAACTTATGCCTATAATAACTATATATATAATATATATGTACAAATCTTTAAATAACATAACAATTTTGATGTATTATACCTATATATATATTATAAAATTAAATAAATAAATTAAACTTAAAGCAAAGTCAAATAAATAAAACGTAATTAATGAATTTATTTTCGTGCCTCAAAATTTAATACCGCGCGCGCGTATCTGAAAAATTAAAAATAACACACAATATATAACAACGGTTCTTTACAATACTACCGTTGTTATTACTTTCAACAACGGATCATAGTAAATAAACCGTGGTCATTGTGTTTATTAGACTTTTCCTTTTGGCGCATTTCGGTGAAAATAGATAATAACGGGTATACTTTAACCGTTGTCATTACTCTATCACAACAGTTTTGTTTAGTATAACACCGTTGTCAATAGTTCTCTTAATAAAAAATAATTTACAATCCTATAGAGCAAATTAAACACACAAATAATTTACAATCCCATTATCATCATCATCATCATCCTCGTTTACAACACAAATCTTTTTATTTATTATTATCATCATCCACCTCGTTCTTTTTATAACCATCCTCCTCGTTCTCTTTATCATCATCCTGTTCGTTCTCATTTTCATCATCAGGTAATTTTTGTGTTTCGTCTTTAGGGTTTTAAGATTGAAGTTCATTTTTTTGTTTTCATCTTTTTGTTTTTCGGGTCTTTGTTCTATTTATCGTTCTCTTTATCATCCTGTTTTATTCCTTTTTAAGGTTTTAGAGTTTTAGAATCTCTACATGACTCTTTATTTGTTCAGTTACTATTTCATTCCCTTTAAGGTCTTAGAGTTTTAAAATCGGTGCATGCATGAATATGTTCCGTTACTATTTCATTTTTTTTGAAGGTTTTAGGGTTTTAGGATTATCATGGGTGAAAAACGGATAAGAGTAGAAAAGATTAATAAGGGGGATAAGCCTGGTGAGAGGGGTGCTTCGCAGTGCCCTGCAGCCCTTGCAGCTATAGCGGCAAAACAGCCGCTGCCTATAAAATGGAGTGTGAAAGGTGTTCATACTGGTCCAAATGCTGGCCATTTATCCACTTGGAGTGGAGTTACAACCAGACAGTTTGCGCCTATTGATTTAGATGATTTCTAGAATCTAAATCCTGTATTGCAGAAGTTACTCTTGACCCGTATAAAGGTATGATAATTTCTTAAGCTAAACAACATTTTATTTTGCAGAAGTTACTCTTGGTTCGTATAAAGGTAGTGGAGGTAGTATATATGATGATGATGCAGGAAGCCTTCGATATTTCCGACTGCCATGATAAGTATCTATTACATAAGGCTGGGGCAGCGTTAAGGTAGTGGAGGTGTGACCTTGCGAAATTACACTTGTATGTCGACAAGGAGACGGGGGAGATGCATAAGAGCCCACCGATAAAGAACCCCAACATCACTCAGCAACAATGGGATAATTTTAAGGCGAAACGAGCTAGTGAAAAGTTTAAGGTTAAGTATCCATGTCATATGTTTACATTTTTCTGCTGTTATTTTGAGCAATTTCAAAAACTCTACTTATTTCATTTGAATCACATGATTTGAAAGTTGTAATTTGGAATGATGATTTTGAAATTACAGAGGGTTGGGGTGTCATTTAGAATAAGCTAAATGTAATCAATAAATCACAAGATTTCATAAGGAAGAAAGCAACTTAAATTAGTCCATTTCATTACACATGAATCTTTTACACGATTTTCCAATCATGTCAAATTTTAATCAAGAAAAGTACAACAACCACAACAAACACCAAGCTAATAAATTTCACTAACAAAGCTAATTGCTCAAACTTCTTTTTCAACTCAATAATTTCTTCCTTCAAATTATCACTTGAACAATCATCATTTTCATTTGCTCCATTGCTCTTCATTTTTCTACTGATGATAACATGGTCTAATGTCAACCATGTTACAAAGTTATGACACTCCAAGCATTTGATGTGACAACCCTCGCGAATGCGGAAAGATAAAACATACAAGCATGTGAATTGTATAGCGGAAATAAGAAGTTTTTAAAACTTTTCTACATGCAAGGAAAGAATACGAGGAGTGTCAAATATTACAAACTAAAGTACGAATTATACTACATCAAGAGACGAAGTCTCTCCAAAATGTTAACAAGTAAAAGTGTTTAGCAAAACAAGCTAAAATCGTCTAGAGCTGTTTTAATCCAGGGACAACGCCCGCTAGCTCACACCCGAACCCAAAATGTCAAGCAAAAAGCCATCCATGCAAGCAACCTGTTCATCCATGAAAAACATGAACGCCACAATCAGTGGGCAGTAACTCCGGATTCTCCCAGCCATATCACATCAAACGTACATAAAAGGAAATACAAAAGTAGATGCATGCATATATAGATATACATGTGAGATACGATAAGGATAGATAGGCAATTCAATATATAATGATAAGAGCATAAGAGATACAAGTCCGAATCCATCATGTTATACAAAGACTCGGGGAAGACACTCTTAGGCAACCGAATACGCTCACTAGGGCTTGCATCTCACCGTTAGCGGTATAAGTTTTATAAGATTGAGACTCGACAAACAAACCATGCCAAGTCATGGCGATGATCACAATAAATCCATCATATTATCATCCATTCAAACGAACCAATACATTGACGATGCCAAGTCATGCAATGACCATGAATAAAATCATGAAATCACGCATTCAAAGACAACGACACAAAGACGACATCTCTCACGGTAAATGAAACGCACTAGCACCGTTTACATGACAAGTATGATTAAAAGGCATCCACGAGATAAGCATTACCCTAAACGCATACACGATCACATTTCGTATATGTGGACTAATTTCCTCCGGTAGGACGACGATATAAATATCCGGTCCTAGTCTAAATCTGGCCAGAATCCCGAAATCACATTTTTCGGTTCGACATGCGATAAACGTTTCGCATCCAAGACTCGGTCTTACACATGACGCCGAGTACCCCAAATTCGGTAGATCAATTCACGAAAGAGGCGGAAAAGAGCACAAGCCTCATAACAAGCGGTACGCTACATGCAAATAACACCACCTCGCAAGTACACACCATTTGACGGCCGGGTCGATCAACGCAATGCGTTTGCCTCCCAACAACGTCGTCGTATGCCCACTAACACATGCAATTAAGCAGTAGGATACCTCCCCGTTCCGACATTCCAGCCATACGAACGTGGAGGTAGCCAAGGGAATGAGAGCACAAAGCACAAGACAAAATATTGCTCAAACCGTATCATTTGTAAAAACCGACTCAAAGTGGGAACATACCAAAAACCGTCACAAAACATGAGAATAGGGAATCTTATAAGTTTAAATATGATAAACATTAGTCAATACATGATACATAAGCGTTAGAACAAGTTTATGAAGCATAATGAATAAAAAACATAGATACCTCTCCAAAACAACGTTGTTTGGAAACCAACGAAAATAAGGGTCCCCTTCAAACGGTCATAACTAGAGTTCAAGACATGAAAATGCAAAAATTCCAAATGGAGGTGATAGCTTATCCTCTTACGGTTCCAACGGGGTGTCACAAGCCCAAAACAAGCAAGTAACGAAGGAGTTATGATCATTTTACGAAAAGGGGTCAGTGCAGGAAAATTACTGTCGGCCGCGCGTAACGCAGCCTACGCCCCACGACGCAGCCTGCGCCCCACGACGCAGCCTGCGCCCCACGACGCAGCCTGCGCCCCACGACGCAGCCAGCGTCCTACACGGGATTCAGCCACAATCAAATCCCAACAAGTTATCAACCAAAAATCCTCATTTATCATCACAAACCATCAATTCTCATATCAATTAACAACTAACAACAACCAACAACAACAACACAATCCTAAGCATACAACTAATCATAAATACGATTGACTAGCCTAGAAAAACATAAACACTACAATGATATGAGGATTAAGTGGAGGGCGGGCTTTGCACGTTAACCGGTTCGCGTCTTAATCGATTTCCCTAAACCTTCCTATTCCTCCACCTACATACAATTGATCATAAAATCTTTAAGTATCATTCATCGCGTTGAGGAAGACGTGCGTGAATTAAGGAACGTCGAGAAGACGGTGAGACTGTGGTTTATTACCAATACGGATAAAGGAAGCTAAGAGGGGGAGAATAAGACGAACTTACGTGAATTTGAGCAAGAAACGAATGAGATACGATGATTACAAGATCGGATCAAAGATGGAGGCAAGGGTTTTGATGGTTTCTTAGTGATGAAGAAATGTGTTGTGTTTGTGAATGAAAAATAGGTTAAATGGTAGTATGATATGTATAAGGAAAAAGTCAACAAAAGTCAAAGTCGCCTTAAGACGGGATTCTCATGGAATCTCACGGAAATTCCAAATACGAACTCGGAAATTCTAATTCGACTCGGAACATAAAATTCTATGATTAAAATTAAATTTGCTGAAAAGTATCCGTAAAATATTTTCACTAGAAAAATAGGGTACATTTCCGGGCGTTACAATCACCCCACCTTTTAAAAAGTTTCGCCCTCGAAACTTGAGAGTAGAAAACAAAAGTATCAAGACAAGAATCGGTTTTAAAAATTAACAAGAAAGCTTTTACAAGGGAAACATTTATGAAACGAAGTTCTTCTCGAAAACGATTTAAAGAGAATTTTCATAAGTGTGAAACTTTATTTACGAATCACAAGAGTGCCCGTCGCGAACGAGAACTCTAATTATCCAAATCAAATTAAAGTCGAAATACTGAAATCGGAATTCAAAACAAACGTTAGTAAGTGCAAGACTAGTTATCAGACGTCTCCAATAACATGTGCAAACATCCAACCAAATGCAAAATCAAAATATAAAAGCAAAAGAAATCCATTTTCTCCAAAAAGAGGGTACACAAACCATCTTTAAAACTTCGGTGAAACCATAGATTGGAAATACAATATGAAAATTTGGAAGTTTACTCAAGGATAAAATCAAAATAACACGACATTACACGTACATAGAGCGACTCGCACATTTCACGCACAATTCAGGGTAACAAAATGTATACAAAACACGCAAAAACGAAATAAATCGAACTCTTAAGAATAGGAAGATCAAGATAAAGTCAGCAGGAAGATCTACAAGAATTCGACATCACTAAATCTACTAAATAACCAAATCCTCAAGAGAATGCAATTTACTTAATTTGCAACTCATCATTTTCAATCATCAGAAATCCTACAAAAATATTCCATAATCACGAAACTTCGAGTAACAAATCCCAATTATTCGAATCCAATTAGAATCTACTAAGGTCCATCGGCCCGGTAGACTCCACAACTAACAATCCCAACCATGAAAGATTCATTACGCACTCTAATCTTCTTAGTTTCATCAAACTCTTACTAGAAACTACCAACAAAATATTTATCTATGGAAACATGATCGCTAACAACCACAAAGTAAAGGGACTTTCCATGAAATCCTTTAATCCATTTTACTTCAAACTCATTATCCTAAATTTACAATGAACTTTCTCATCCTCAAAAGTCAAAACACAATCCACGCAACAAACATAATTATCTAGGATCCAACTAGTCTCATCCAAAGTCTCACGACAAGGGAAAATTCACAATCCATTATCGGTTATATAAAAATTCTTTAATACGCCCGAACATCCTTAATTCGATCATTACTACGCTCGAAGCCTCAAATATAAAATAGTCACATTAGCAAACTACGGTGGTTACTAATCCTCAAGATAAATGGGTTCACCATTCTATCTCCATAATCCATAACAACTGAGCACTCACTATCAAAAGCTTGCAACGAACATTTCTCAATCTCAAACTATTATTCCTTAAGAATAAAAGAGAATTACAAATTCTAAACCACAAATGACCAATCACTTGGCAATCAGACAACCATTCAAATCATTTAATTCATCTAAAACTCAAAATGAATCGATTTTCATTTATGACAATACTCCTCAAACTTTAGTTACTGGCTTCATTACCCTAAAGCAAAGTCTCTTTTAGAATCCACCAATTAGAGACATCTAATTCCAAAATGACATACCAAGCAACCGATATAATACCCAACAACAACGAATTATTATCATGATCAACTCAATTCTCAAAATAGCACTACAATACAAAGCTCCAAATCTAAAACCATCAAGAGAGAATACATTATCACTATTAGGATTCATCCTAGAGCTTAAGTCCTATTTCTCATGATCAAATACAACATGAAATTTGCTAAATCCAAAGACACATATTCTAACTAAAGAATCCCAAATTACATCACGCTTATTCTCTGAGCCTTACAAACGGAATATCCAATCCACTAGAGAAATGATGAAGGAGCAACGAGATAGAAAACGATACGGAATCTCAAGGAGAACACGAGAATAAATAAGGCACGAGATTACAAGAGAGGAGCGCTGAAAATAACGAGGTCAAGGAAGAGACAAAGCAGATAGTAGAGTTATGAAGATATCGGAGTAAGAAAGAAAGTACGAGCTTGTAATTTCTTAAAGATCAATCTTGACAAAAACATTCAAGAATGAAAATGAAAAGGAATGATGGCACGAGTAAGGGTTTAAGATTTAATCCACAAAGTTTCTCCTTTCAGATTAGGGGGAT
>JAIUZE010014114.1:0-46875 GCA_022085475.1 Heliosperma pusillum | reverse complement strand
TGTGATTTATATGCAATTAGTCACATGATAGAAAGTTTTTCCCGTGACTGTTTAATTGTATGATATATGTCGTGTTGACTAAGTACTCATAGAGAATTATGATTTTATGGCGTGTTGACCATTCTAATTCTAAATGAGTACCTTAGACCATGACATTGATAGACCTTACTATCTTTAACGAGTATATAGTTCACAGCTTGATAGCTTTTGTGTCACTGGCCTGGGATTTTGATACCAAGCCGGGGCATGCCTGCCTAATTGCTTCCACTTTGGGAATGGAGCCAGCTTAAGTACTAGCCAACTCTGCTTAGGGGGTCTCCTAGTAGAGATTCTCATGTACTTTTGGTCATGAGACAGGGAATGGGTTAGCTGTTGTCGCTAGGTCTGCGCAGTCTATGACTAGGATGTTTATCCTACCTTGTGGTATAGCCTCGAGTTACAGAAGTCGACTATTGACTGTAATAAGAACTTATGCCTGTTTCTAGACGTATTGGTCTTTCATGTTTGATGATTATATGAATCTTAGAAGGTGAGATGCAAGCCGGCTACGGTTGATAGAGTTTGGATTACCGGTTGTTAACTGATTCACATGATAGCTTGCATGAGTAGCTTAGCCTTCATATGCTAGGTTATATGTTAGTTATTTGTTTCATAACATTAAAAGCATATCGTATATGTTAAGGCTTTGTATTTTCCATATACATCTCTTTTATGTTATTCATGTTTTATTAAACTCGACATTTCGTGGCTGGGAGAACTCGGAGTTACTCCCCACTGACTGTGGCTTCCGTGTTTACATTTAATGCGGTCGAACAGGTTTGTGAAGCATGCTTGGGTACATTGACGAGCTAGCGAGTGAAGTATTACCTTGGACCTATATTCGGTTCTTACGATTGTATTATTTAATACACTCTTTTATTTCCGTATTTATTAGGGAGATATGTCTCCCGTTTTAGATACTTCTTATGTATAATATTATTTCCTTTTTGTTATGAACCTTTTTCTTTAAGACACCTTTGTTATGATGAATATATTTAATGGTAGGTTCCTGTTTTAAAATTTACCGATTTTCACTAAAGTGAACCTATTAAAAACGTATTCTCATCTTTTATTTATTTAAATTACTTGTTTATCTTTCCGCAAATTCGAGGGTGTCACAAATGATAAATGGATACTCAATCCAAACTTTCGACCAATTTCCCAGAAGACGGATAACGAAGCCTAAAAGCAACAAATTGGCTTATTACACACGAAACTCAAGGGTAAACTCCTTCTGAGTATTGACTTGACATTTTGAGGAGATACTCACAACTTATTCTTTTATTTCTTTTTCTTTTGTTTCCGATTTCGTTTCTTTTCGATTTTTTTTCATTTTTTCATTTTTTTTTTCTTTTGAACATCACTTCTTGAACATTTTCGTTCTCCCAAATTCACTTTGACATCAAGGAACAAAATCTTCTCAAAAGAGCACCCATACACCATAGTCTAGCTACTAGCTCAAAAGGTAGGTAGTTTTTATATGTAGCTATTATTTTGTGAAACATTTCTGTGTAGAGGTTAATTTTGAGGTGTAATTCAAAGTAAAAAAAAAAGGCTTCAAATCTTAGTGAATCATGAATGCAATGCTTATAGGAATGAAATGAGAACCATACTTATGCGTTTTGACATGACACACATCACAAGGAGAACTACACACACCTAGATGAGACTGGGTATAGATGTACCGGCCTAAGGAGGTTCTACCTTACAATATAAGTAACTTGCCAAATGTCAAGATCAAGTGTACTCATCTATAGATTCATTCCATGGCTACTGTGTACAAGACTTCCCCATGTATGCACAATTCAATAAATGTTGAATCATTATCTTTTGAAAGCTCTAAGTTTGGGAAATGTAATATGATAGCATAGTAAACAAGCAAGCAAAGCATGAAAAGCATTCAATTATGTTCAGAAATTTTTAAATTTTCTCAAAAATCTTCTTTTTCTTTTATTCAAAATTTGGAAAATGATCAACTAAAATGCAAAATGGGAAAATGCAATCCCTCCCCCAAGCTAAACATCACATTGTCCTCAATGTGAGCACAAACACAAAATATGCAATGAGATGCTTAATGGGGAAAAGAAAAAATGAAAGAAGAGTGAAGCTTACTAGTCAGCGCGGACTCCCCCAAGCTAGTCTTTTGGACTTGACAAGGAAGGACTTTATAGATTCTTCAAAAACTCTTTCATCTGCAAAATAAATCCTAACAATGAAAAAGGGATTAATAAAAAAATAAAAATGAAAAAAGAAAAGGAACACGGGTTGCCTCCCGAGAAGCACAATTTAAAAGGTCTTGCTAGACTCCATTTCTTTCTTTGATCATCCTTTATCTTTAAGCTCACTATCATCCAAGCTCATCATCATAGCGTTCTTCACATTCTCCATCCATGCCAACCTTTTCTGAGAATAGCCTCTCCTAGCACTTTTAGCGGTAGTGCTTTTAGTATGCTCACCTGCAAGAGAATCAACACTAACATGTGCCTCCAACGGATCCGCCAATAAGGATCGAGGCATAGAGGAAACAATAGAAGAGTCATCAACATCAAGCACATAACATGAGTCTTCTAACACAGGACTCCTAACGGTGGAATTTTTACTAAAGGTCACCTTGTCATCTCCTACCTCTAATGTCAACTTCCCATTCTTGACATCGAAAACTGCACCAGTGGTGTGCAAAAAGGGTCTTCCCAAAATGATTGGGATTTGAGAGTCCTCGGCCATGTCAAGTACTAGAAAGTCAACGAGGATGAAACACTTACCAACTTTGACGGGCACATCTTCTAAAACACCCATAGGTTGTTTTAGAGAACGGTCCGCCATTTGCAAAGTTATATTAGTGCATTTCAAAGCACCCATGTTAAGTTTTTCAAACATAGAAAACAGCATGACACTTACACTAGCACCTAGGTCGCAAAGGGCCTTATCAATGGTATACGTGCTTATAGTGCAAGGGATGGAGTAACTACCAGGGTCCTTATGTTTTGGTGGAGACTTATTTTGCAAGAGTGCACTACACTCTTCGGTGAAAGCTACGGTCTTCATCTCATTGAAGGATCTCTTCTTTTTGAGGACTTCCTTCATAAACTTGGAATAAGAAGGAACTTGGGAAAGCAATTCAATGAAAGGGACTGTTACCTTTAAATTCTTGACGACGTCAAGGAACTTACCATACTTTGCCTCCTCCTTGTGCTTGGCTAATCTTTGGGGAAATGGGACTTTGATCTCAATAGGAATCTCGGGCTCTTTCCCTTTTGACATGGGCACCTCATCTTCAACATCAATGACCACGGGCTCATCATTATACTTACCACTTCTCGAGGAAACGGCATTTACAGTTTCGTGAGGTTGGTAACATTGTGAAGGCAGCTGCCCTTGCTTTTGGTGGGTATTAGAAGTGGCATATTGGGAAATTTTATCTTCCAACAGTTTGATGGCGGCATCCTTAGCTTGATCGCTCTCCTGGAATTGAGCTATTATGGTGTCTTGCCTTTGAGCCAATTACAGCATCATGGCTTCAAGTTTACTTACACCATTTTCACTTTGTTGAAATGTAGAGGATTGAAGTTGTTCTAGCTTTTGTGTGAGAAGGGCTACTTGAGCTTGTAAAAGTGTCAAAGTGGGGTCCTCTTGATTAGATTTCAATGGTATGGAGCGAGAATTTCTATATTGAGAATCGTGAATTGCCATGGATTCAATGGCAGTGTGAGCAATTTCAACATTAATTTGATCAAATCTTCCATTGTTAGCAGAATCCAGGATACGACGGGACTCTATATAACACCATTATAGAATGTGATGGCAAGGAGCCATGGATCTATCCCATGATGAAGACACTCCCTTTGCAAGTCCTTGTACCTCTCCCAAGATTCATATAGGCTCTCATCATCCCCTTGTCGGAAACTAGTGATTTGACTTCTCAACAAAGCGGTCTTTTCTGGAGGAAAGTACTTTTGGTAGAAGGCAAGAGCTAAACTCTCCCAATCGGTGATACCTAATGTAACCTTATCAAGAATTTGTATCCACAACCTTCCCTTACCCCTCAAAGAGAATGAGAAGAGCATCTCTCTAATTTGCCCTTGGGTGACTCCAGTTTGTCTAATAGTTGAGCAATAGTCACAGAAGTTTTGGATGTGGAGGTTGGGATCTTATGTGGCATTGCCACGAAATTGGCTTCTTTCTATAAGGTTAATGAAGGCAGGTTTGATTTCAAAGTTTTGGGCTGCGATTTGGGGTGTAGAAATACCCCTTGGAAGTGTATCTGCAGTTGGTTTGGAATGGTCTGAAAGTCAAACCATTTTCTTTTGTGAAGATGAAGATGGAGTGTTGTTTGAAAGTTGATTGATTTTTGAGAATGGAGATGAGAATGGATCTTCTTCTCCTTCAAGATTAGATAAAATATCTGAGTATTTCTCACGAATACAATCTAAACTTGAAGTATCAGAAGCTTTTGAGATTTCGTTGAATAGTTTTAGTCTCCTACGCAGAGTCCTTTCTAGATCGAGATCTAAAGAGATAGGGGTCCCTAGTCTAGAAGATCTGGGCATAAGATTGAAAAGCTAAGATGAAAAATCAAGAGAGGTTTAAAGGAATTTGGGTTCATAAAGACTAGATAAAACTAATTGCGATAAAAATCACAAGAAAAAGGAAAACTAAACCGTGCTCCCCGGCAACGACGCCAAAATTTGATCAGGCCTGTCGCAAGCCCTAGTCAAAGATAAATTACCCAGACTAGGCTAATAACAAATTAATGTAATTAGGGAAGTAGGGAAGTAGGGGTCGATCCTCAGGGAGATGGTGTTTCCTATAGAATGTGGAATGTCTCGCAATTGGGTTTTATCTAACGTGTTTCTGGGTTTTGGGATTATGATGTCTAAACTAATAAAAGGTATAAACGAAAACGAAATAAAAGCAAATGGAAATGAAAACAATAAAACAAGTGATGAATTAACAATGATGAAAAACATCTAGGGAAGTAGGTTCACACATGTAGATTAATATATTGATGCAATTGGATATGGAACATGCAAATAATTCATTGTGAGTTCGTAAGAATGATGTGTTCATTACAATCATAGATCAGATGGTCTAGCAGGCTTTTAGCCAATTTACTAGGTCTTAATACACCATGTCATGCTTTGTCTATTCAATTCACGTATATCTACCTTGGAAAAGAATTCCATACTAGTCAATAATTTTCGGCCAGAAATCGTTAACTATCGTTATAGTCCAAACATGCATAAACACAATGTTTTAAAAGCACAATTTCTTTTATCCAATTATCATCTTTTAATCAACCTAACATGGCTACCCTACACCCTAGAAAGGTGACTACTCAATCATGGCGATGTCTAAATCTAAGTTGATATTAACAATGAAAACTAGGATAATAAGGACGCTAAATTGACAATCTAGGAAATGAAAAGACGATTATAACGGTACTAAAATGAATCTAAGATAACATGAATAGAAAATAAAAATCAAATGGAAAACATAAAGACATTAAACAAAAGCTAAGATAAGAGTACCTAGGGTGACGATCAACAACGAAAGCGATAACAATAATAGAAATCCCTCGCATAGAATAATCGTTCCTTGAATTACAACACTTGAACCCAACAAAGTAGATTACAAAGATTGAAATTCTTATTAATCTAAACTAAGGTTTTGATGTAGAAAGGACAGAAATAAACTAAGAACTAAAGATGAAAAAGAGGAAGAAAATGAGAGAAGAGAGACTAGTTCTCCCTTCCTCCTAATCTAAAGAGAAAATGTAAGAAGAGAAGAAAGGATAAGAAGAGGATGTGTTGAGAAGAGTGGCTGGAGCATCCTTTATATAGCATTAGGGTTTCGTGGGGAAGGGGTCGAGCATTGAACATATAGGACAAAAGAAGGAAGTTGAAGCAATTTGCTCGAAGCAGCAGGGATACCCGATCGGGTACACACTTACCCGATCGGGTAAGTTGTCATCTAGAAGCTTTTGATTATCGTTTCATGTCCCTTTTCTTTGACTTGACTTCCATCATCCCCCTTGACCTCTTCAATCGGGTTTGTTAATAGGGTTTGATGTAAAGCGATGAATTCTTCCGCCTAATTGATTGATCTTCCGACAACTGCGACATCGTCTTTACTTCTTCTCTCTTTTGAATTAGTGAACCTTCTTGAAATGCCTTTCACTTGTTCAAGCTTGCTTCTTCAAATCGTCGGGTTCTAGGCAAATGATCGGGAATATAGAAAAAGGGCGCAGAAACGTCACTTTCCCTACAAAACAGGTTAGAACACAGGAATTAGCCTAGAAGACGATATTAGCTCATAAAATGGCTTAACAAAGCACAAATGACATACAGAACCAAGCTAAATTGGGGGTTAAAATCATACAAATATTCACTTATCAACTATCCCAGTCGGCTATTCCTAAGACAACTCGGTCAAGGCTATTGATCCAAAGTTTAGCCTTTCCTGTTAATGAGAAGGGAAAGAGCATTTCCCTAATCATCTCTTGGGATACTCCAGTTTGTCTAATTGTGGAGCAATAGTCACAGAAGTTTTGAATATGAAGGTTGGGATCTTCTATGGCATTGCCACCAAATTGACTTCTTTCTATAAAACTGATGAAGTGGGGTTTGATTTCAAAGTTTTGGGCTGTGATTTGAGGTGTAGCAATACCCCTTGGAAGTGTATCTGCAGTTGGTTTGGAATGGTCTGAAAGTCGAACCATTTTCTTTTGTGAAGATGAAGATCGAGTGTTGTTTGAAGGTTGATTGGTTTTTGATAATGGAGATGAGAATGGATCTTCTTCTCCTTCAAGATTAGATAAAATATCCGAGTAATTCTCACTAATACGGTCTAAACTTGAAGTATCAGAAGCTTTTGAGATTTCTATGAATAGTTTTTGTCTCCTACGCAGAGTCCTTTCTAGATCGGGGTCTAAAGAGATAGGGGTCCCTAGTCTAGAAGATATGGGCATAAGATTGAAAAGCTAAGATAAAAAATCAAGAGAGGTCTGAAGGAATTTGGGTTCCTAAAGACTAGATGAAACTAATTGCAATAAAAATCACAAGAAAAAGGAAAACTAAACCGTGCTCCCCGGCAACGGCGCCAAAATTTGACAGGGTTGTCACATACCCTAATCAAAGATAAATAACCCAAACTAGGCTAACAACAAATTAATGTAATTAGGGAAGTAAGGGGTCAATCTCGGGGAGACGGAAGATACTTGTGAATAGTTATGGTTAGAACTCCATCTTGTACGATTGGCAAATGTTTGTCACTAATTAATAAATGCTATAATAAAAATGATAACAATACAATAAAGAAAAGGATCTAGGGATCGGGGTTCACATGCTAATCAATTTAAAAGCAAAGTTTATTACGGGTTTAGAAAAATCATAGTTGTCCAAGTCTTTAAATGGTATATTCCTTTCGGATTCATACCGACTTTTTAACGGGTCCTAACGTCTTTTCAGCCTTGCTAGGTCATTAAACTGTTCTTGCCAGTCCTTTAATTTTCATCTCGACTCTCGCCCTTGAGACGGAAATTGACAAGTATAAACAATTGATTTAGGCCTTAAATCAAAGTTTATCATGAGAATCAAACAAGAAATAGAGACAACTAAAACAATTCTACCCGGAATCAATTTATACTTATAAATTAATTAGACATGTTAACCCTTCCCCTAGAACAAAGATTACTTATGCATGATTCACAATGAAAGGGAAACTAAGATTATAAAACTAAGAATGGTAAACATGATAAAGGAAATACTAAAAGAAAATGAAACTATAATGTAAAAACAAGAATAAGGATTACCGGAAAGGATGAGCAAAGAGTGAAATGGAATAGGAACTTGAATAGGAAAATGCAAACCCGGAAACTAGAATTCCAATTACAAGTAGAACAATTACAATTGAAGGAAACTTAGAACTAAACTAGACTAGAGAAAACTAGATCTAAAACTAAAACTACAAAATGGAGAAAGAAAGAAAAAACTAAACTAAAGACGCTAAAAATGTAAAATGGAGGCTAGGGTTTTCTAATTCTAATCTAGGGTTGTGTGTAGAGTTGTGGCTGGACATCCTTTATATAGGCGTAGGTTTCGTGGGCAAGGGGCTAAACATTCAACATATAGGACAAAAATTAGGAAGACGAAGCAACTATGCGTAGAACCTAATAAACCCGATCGGGTTTTTGGAACCCCGATCGGGGTTTTGGTCTGTTTTGAACTTTGACTTTCGTTTGATCTTCCCTTGGTACGTGACTTGATCTACCTTGATTCCATTGACTTTAGATTCGAACGGGGACGTAACTAACACCTCTTGGGCCTCATTTCCTCCCCTATTTGAGCTTGATCATGTCCCCAAGGGTTAAGGGTCGGAGCATGAGGTTTGAGACGACTTTCGTCGACGAATAGCAAAACCGTCGCAACTTGTGCATATGAGCTTGGAATGACTTGAAACTTGTTCCCTTTGACTCGGAACCTCTAGATCTTTATAGCATGCCATCTTAACCTCACGTAATCGTCCTTCTTAGCTTCCCCTTGCTCATATTTCCTTCAAATAACGGGATTTGAAGTACAAACGACTCAATTCCTACAAATGACATTATAGCACGAGAAATACTGCAAAGGAGAGATTAGCTCCTAAAACCACTTCTTAAAGTGGATAAACCATATCTAATCGAGCTAAAATTAGGGGATAAAATCATACAAATTAACACTATTACTTAGTAATAAAACAACAACTCGTTTGATTTACTATTCTAGAGAGATAAGTTGTTCTACAAAAACATGAGAGTCTTGTTTTGTGAGTAAAAGATGAGAACTTATTCTCCTTTGCTCACCTAGGGAGCCGTCGGTCATGGGGAAAAGTGAGGGGACAAGCATACCTCAGTTTCCCTCTTATCAAAAAGACAAGGGTATCTCTTAGGTTGATTAAGGCATTAAGTGTGTCTTAGCAATAAATTATAAAGCATAAACACCCTAATCCTCAATCACCCAAAACCGGCTACAACAAGTAATATGGGATCCCATTTTAATTTTCACATTTTGTCATTTGTCATATGAGTGACATGTGATAGGTTGTATGTAATTGTGATTATAAAAGTGTATTTAACAAATTAAATACAATCTTATACAAATAAATTATGCTTAACATTTGAAGTAACAATCTATAGTTATATGTGTGTAAAATGGATCATCTCACATATCGTTAATATAATCTACAACTTATTGTAATTACATTTAACCAACCACTCTTATCTCTAATGTTTCATAAACATTATTCAACTTTGGCAATATAACATTTAATTGCCAAAATCTATCTTATTTAATCATATTACAATAAGATATAATTATCATATACAGTTTTAACTTGTTCAAACCAAGGGATTAATTAATCTGGATTATTATACAGTTAATTAATTTTATGATTGGGAATCGTTCTTTCGGTGTAACCTCATGGGATCAACTCATCATCACCGTCATACGACAATAACGTCAAACATTAGTAAGCCAATCATTACCGATTAATTTGGATCAGTTGACTATAATGTTAATCATTCCTTTGTATTCTTGTTATTGAGATTTAATTAAGTGATCGCACTATTGTTGAGGACACTTACTCCAACAATCTCCCACTTGTTCGAAACAAGTGTCCGTCACCAATTCTCTTGTCCAATTATGATCTCCCACTCAATGCAAGGTGTCTTGCAGGTCGTACTTACACGTGATCATATCTTGAGTGGTTTCCTTGATCTCGAGAGTAACTGTCTGACCGGAATTACCTACCATAGATACCTTCCGACTGTGGCCACGCATTTCTAGTTCACCACTCCTCGAGTGGCTCTGAGATATTAGTTAACCGTGAGAAGGGGTTGGACAATTACTATCGCATTATTCCCTTCGTACACCCACAATTCTTTAAGATACAATAATTGCCCATTCACCCCTTTTTACAGAATGGCTTGGGGTAAAACTCAAAGTCAATCAGAAACTGTGTTAACTTGGGCGAACAGTCTCTAGTCTAAAGAATTTACTCAAAAAGAATACTATAGTAGCTCTCGCCACGACCAGGCTTTATGAATACTCGGGGAAGACACTTTTAGGCAACCATAAACTCACTAGGGCTTGCATCTCACCGTTAGCGGCATAAGTTTGATAAGATTGAGACTCGACAAACAAACCATGCCAAGTCATCCAACGATCACAAGTAATCAATCATATAATCATCTATCAAAACGTACGTATACGTTGACAACATCTCTCACGGTAAATGACACGCACTAGCACCGTGTACATGGCAAGTATGATTAAAATCGCATCCACGGGATAAACATTTCCCTGAACGCATACACGATTCAACATTTCGTATATGTAGACTAATTTTCTCCCGGTAGGACGACGATCATAATACGGTCCTAGTCTAAACCTAGCCAGACTCTCGGAATAACATTTTCCGATTCGACATGCGATGACATTTCGCATCCAAGACTCGGTTAAACATAGAAGCCGAATACCCCAAATTCGGTCAACTTTCACGAAAGAGGCGTAAAAGAGCACAAGCATCATAACAAGCGGTACGCTACATGCAATGACACCACCTCGCAATTATACAACATTTGACGGCCAGGTCGATCAACGCAAAGCGTTTGCCTCCCAACAACGTCGTCATATGCCTACTAACACATGCAATTAAGCAGTAAGGATACACTCCTCGTTCCCACATTCCAGCCTTACGAACGAAGAGGTAGCCGAGGGAATGAGAGTATAAAGCACATAACAATTAGTGCTCAAACCATAACATGTGTAAAACCGACTCAAAGTGGGATATATGAAAAACCGTCACAAAACATACGAATAGGGAATTATATAAATTTAACTATGATACAAATGAATTAATACATGATACATAAGCATTAGAACAAGTTTATGAAGCATAATAAATAAGAAACATAGATCCCCTCTCGAAATAACATGTTTGGAAACCAACAAAAACAAGGGTCCACTTCAAACGGTCATAACTAGAGTTCTAGACATTCAAGTGCAGAAATTCTAATTGGAGGTGATATCTTATCCTCTTACGGTTCCAACGGTAGGTCACAAGCCCAAAACAAGCATGTAACGAAGGAGATATGATCATTTTATGAAAAGGAGTCAGTGCAGTGAGTCCCAGTCGGTCAGGGGGACCGGCGGCCGGGTACCCGGCTAGGACATCATCAACAAACGAAAATCAATCAAAAATACAGTGAGTTCCCAGCCGGTCAGGGGGACCGGCGGCCGGGTACCCGACTGGGAACAACACTACACCCGAGAACAACATAATCAAAACCAGAACTCTATAAGCGGTCACTGTCCGACAGAGCGTCCCATACACTCTGTCTATGTGATCCACTAGTCATCTCATATGACCCTATGAGACTTGAACTTGCCATCAATCGCATCACACTCCAATCACTTGGAGACGTCACCTCATAAAAGCAATTAGGGGCTAATACTATGTTAATCCAGTTCACTTGAATAGGGTTCAAATTTGTCTTTACATCCTATTTGCATTTAACAAAGTATTTGAAAGTTTAGAATAAAACTTTAAACAACAAATGTGATTATCATATATGAATAATCAAAACAATGTTATTATTAAATATGTCATAATCTAAGACATGTTAAGCATACCTTTAAGACCCATGGAAAATACATGTTGGTCATGCTTTGTGTGCGTTAAAGGCTTGGTTAGAGGATCAGCAATGTTATCATCTGTCCCAACCTTTCAAATCGTTACTTCCTTTGTCTCAATGTAATCTCCAATAAAATGAAACTTCCTGAGCACGTGTCATTTGTTGCTAGACTTGGGCTCCTTTGCTTGAAAGACTACCCCATTGTTGTCACAATAGATTGTGATTAGATCTTTGGCAGAAGGGACTACTCGTAGTCCCTCTAAGAACTACCTTATCCATACAGCCCCCTCTGCAGCTTTAGATGTTGCAATGTACTCAGCCTTTGTTGTAGAATCTGCAGTGGTTGATTCTTTGAAGCTTCTCCAACTTAATGCACCTTCATTGATCATGAAAACAAAGCCAACATGTGACTTGATATCATCCCTATCAGTTTGGAAGCTCGAGTCGATGTAACCCTTTACATTCAAATCCGAGTGCCCTCCAAACACCAAGAATGAATCCTTAGTCCTTCTCAAGTACTTAAGGATATTCTTGACGGCTTTCCAATGGTCCTCACCTGGGTTAGCTTGATATCTACTTGTCATGCTCAAGGCATACGAAACATCTGGACGGATACACATCATGCCATACATACTCGATCCAACAGCGGAAGCATACGGGATTGATTCAAGCGCTCAACTTCCTTGGGTTCGGTGGGTGATTGTGATTTTCTCAAAACCACCCCACTTCCCATAGGGATGAAACCTCTGTTGGAGTTTTCCATGCTGAAACGGGGAAGAACTTTATTGATATAAGAATCTTGACTTAATGCCAATATCCTTTTGGATCTATCACTATAGATTCGGATACCTAATATGCGTTGTCCATCTCCGAAGTCTTTCATTTGGAAATTATTTCCCAACCACTCTTTCACGGAAGACAGCATTGGTACATCATTCCCAAAGAAGAGTATGTCATCTACATACAAGACAAGGAAAACCAATTTGCTCCCACTAAACTTCATGTATAAACATGGTTCCTCGACACTTCGAGTGAAACCATTCTCTTTTATAACATGATTAAATGATGATTCCAACTTCTTGACACTTTCTTAAGACCATAGATGGATCTCTTAAGTTTGCATACCATGCTAGGATTAGTAGGATCTTCTAAACCTTCGGGTTGTGTCATGTACACATCCTCCTCTAAATACCCATTTAGGAAGGCGGTTTTGACATCCATTTGCCATATTTCATAGTCATAAAATGCGGCAATCGCTAACATCATCCGAATTGATCTTAGAATGGCTACGGGAGCAAATGTCTCATCATAATGAAAACCATGGATTTGCGTGAAAATGTTTGCTACCAACCTCGCCTTGTAGATATCATCATGTCCTTCTATGCCATTCTTTACTTTAAATATCCATTTACATTGAAGGGGTCGAACGCCTCCAGGTATATCAACCAAGTCCCATACTTGGTTTTCATGCATAGATTCTATTTCGGACTTCATGGCCTCTAGCCATAAAGTAGAATTGGGACTAACGATGGCCGCCTTGTAGGTTGGAGGTTCATTACTTTCTAAAAGTTATATGTCACGTTCATCATCCTTCCCTTCGATGATACTTATGTATCTATCAGGTTCGCGACTTACTCAACTTGACATCCTCCTTTGTAACTTCAGAATTGGACGACGATGGAACATTTCCAAGCGTCCTTTCTTCTTATTGTGGCTCTTGAACTCGATCAAGTGCTTCATTTTCATCAAGAATTTCGTCGAGATCAAATTTTCTCCCTCTTTGTCTTCTATAAATGAATTCCCTTTCTAAGAAGACAACCTCACGAGCCACAAACACTTTGTCCTCTTGTGACTTGTAAAATTAATATCCACTAGTTATCTTTGGATAACGCATAAAGATACATTTGTCAGAATTGGGAGCAAGCTTGTCAGTAGACTTGTTCTTCACACAAGCTTCGCAACCCCATATTCTCATGTATGACAAATTAGGGACTTTTCCCTTCCATAACTCGTATAGAGTCTTTTCGGCGGCTTTTGTTGGGCTTTGATTTAATGATCTAATTTCCTTTTCAAGTGAAAACCCCCAAAATGAGTTTGGCAAGTTTGTTTGACTCATCATAGACCATACCATATCTAATAGGGTTCGGTTCCTCCTCTGTGAAATGCCGTTCAGTTGGGGTGTTCCAGGTGGAGTTAATTCTGACCCAATGCCACAATCTTTCAAGTGAGAATTGAATTCATTGCCAAGGTACTCGCCACCAGGATTTGATCGTAATGCTTTGATTCTTTTATTCAATTGGTTCCCTACTTCTTTTTAAAATTCCTTGAACTTCAAAAAACCTCACTTTTATACTTCATTAAGTAGATATACCCATATCTACTTATGGTAAAGGTGATGAAGTAGTCATAATTGCCCCTTGCGGTGATACTCATTGCTCCATATACATCGGTATGTATGAGTCTGAATAGGTCACCTGCATGTGTTCCCTTTCCAATAAAAGGATCGCGAGTCATTTTTCCTAAGAGGCAAGATTTCCATACTCCATATGATTCAAAATCAAATGGTTTAATGATTTCAGTCGATACTAGTCTCTTATTCGTTTCTCATTTATAAGACCTATCGACAATAGCAATTGTATGATTCATTTGGATCACTTGTTTTGAGTCTTTTTTATTCAATGTTGTAGATATTGGTGGAGTTCGTCGTGTCAAGAATATAGATGCCATTAATAGTAATGGCTTGACCCAAGGCCAAGTCTCCTTCAAACATATTACAACGATTGTTTTTTATCATAAAAGAAAATCCTTCAACGTCTAATAAGGGGAACGGATACAATGTTCTTCGACAATGACGGTACATAATAACAATTATTAAGATGTAATTTAAAATCATTCGCTAAAACAAGTATATAGGTCCCTTTGGAGATGGCGGCCACTTTAGCTCCATTTCCTAATCTGAGATCCACGTGACTCTTGCTTAGCTCCTTTACATCCCTTAAAACCATGTACACGATTACAAAGGTGAGAAACACAACCGGTATCAAATACCCATGTTGAGGTGGATGAATAATTTAGATAAACAACATAAATCTCGGAAGAGGTATTACCTACTGGAGTAACCAGTCCAGCTTCGATATCTCCCAAGTACTTCGGTTAATTTCGCTTCCAATGGGCAAAGTCATTACAATAATGACATTCATGATAGATTTTGGCACCCTTCTTGGCTTTGGTTGTGGTAGTCCCACTAGCCATTTCTTTTCCAATCTTGGGTTTTGGGCTTTTGCTCTTACTACCCCTTCTTTTGAAATATTTCTTCTTAATAGCAAGCACATTCTCTCTAGAGCTCCTACTAGCTTCCTTATCTCTCTTTGTTTCCTTAAGCGATAGAGATTGAAATGCTTTGGAAATTTATGAGTTTCCTTCAGAAGGTCCACTTGTGATAGTGTCGGGCAAGACAATAGGAATGGGAGGACTAGAAGTGGTATAGTATCAAAATTTCGCATCTTTATCAATGTGAACGCGTAGTTCCCTTTCTTGATTGTTGAAATTACTATTTTTTAAGTTGCATTAATATTTGAATGATTGAAGCCAAGTATCAATGGTAATGGGTGTAATATCATCAGACAATTCCATTGTGATAAATCAAATTAACTACAAAACGGAGATAAAAGGCAATATTAACATTTATCGATTTATAAAATTGTAAACATTTTAAACAAGTTAAGCATTTATGTAATGACCCTTATCAAATTACATAAATGATTCCAAGACCCAATTTCTATATTAACTCGGGTTTATGTGAGCCACGGATTGCACGACATTTATTAATATAATTTGGTGGGTTAACTCTTTAACCGATTCTACAATTAGAATTCTTGGTCGATGAAATACATTTACACTAGTAGAAAAAACCCCTATCATGACGCTGTTACCGTGGCGGTTCTAATAGAAAACGACGTAAAAAGTAATAAATAAACTGTTTATGGCGGTTTTAATTAAGAACCGATGCGATAAAAGAAACTTTTTGTGGCGGTTTCATATAAAAACCGCCATGGTAAAGCATTTATGGCGGTTGTTTTTTTTAAACCGACGTTAACTAGTGTCACTTTTAAAGTGGTCTTTTTCAAAACCGATCTTAACTACTGCCAAAGTGCCAATTGCTTTTTAATAAAAATAAAATTCTAGTTAATTAAACCCCAGTCTCATTATGTCCTCAACTTACCCAATTCACTTTAACTTTACCAAAACTGCTCATTGCCTCTTCGTGCAAAACAACCACGCACTGTGGCACCATCCCCCGCTGCGCGACATGACAACCATCATCGGCCTCGCCTGACTGCCATCACGTAAAGCTAGTTGTATCACCACCACCCTTGACTCAGTAGTAGCACCACAGCGCAACCACAACATCGTCGCTACCATCGTAATTTATTATTTCGTGGTATATTTTTATTCGTATTCTTAATTGACTGATTTAGGGTTTCCTTTAGTTTTCATGATGTTCTTTTGATTGAAATAATTGAATGAATGAAACAATTGATTAGCTGATTTAGGGTTTTTTCTCCAATTTCATGTTTATTTATGAAAGAAAAGGCATGTTTTAATTAAAGACATTCATCCGTATTCCGTAGAAGAAATTGTTTAAGTTTTAGTTTAGTATATATAAATTAATATAGGAATGGATTGTTTTGTTAATTAGTCTGTATTATTTATTTGTGGGATTGTCCGAGTTCAGTTAACTAGTACTCATGGGCTTGATTATCTTATTTCGCCACATTTTCAGTTTGAATTTAATTTGAGATTTTAACTTTTATTGGCTTTATCCTCTAATTTCAAGTTTTAGACGATGATGTCCGTCCGAAAGTCTGTGTATTGTCATTTTTTAGGATGGGGTTAGATTATATTGGTAAGAACAAAGTGCAAGTGAATCGTCTTATACTTATGCCGGAATCGCCATCGCGCACCATGACACTGCACCCTCGTTCTCTTGTAGGTACATTGTTTTCCAATTCCATTGCCTCTTAATTAATGTTCTTACTTTCTGGTGTTTTATTTACAAAGGAGAATTCATCGATATTTAGACTGTATAAGAAATCATTAGCATGTAGATATAGAGTCTACGTTTTGCAGTTTGTGAGCCATTTTGCGTTGTCCTAGTTCCTTTTTTTTCTTTTTCTTTTTTCTAATACTCCATATGTTATTTTAACTGCAATGTCAATATGTCATGAAATAGTAACATCCTAAGGATGTAAGTTTGGGTGTGTTTTCATGTAGGGATTTATAAATATATATATATATACAGTAGGTCTTGCTTACGACGGATCGGATCTTGCGACGGGTATTTTGTGAGAGGAAATGGGTAGAGGGGACAAGGTGGGCACCCCCCATGTGCTCTCCACTTAGCCTTGATGGGTATTTTGTGAGAGAATATGGTATCCGTCTTAAGCTTGTGACGGATAGTGTCCGTCACAAGTGAGAATTTGTGATATATATATAGCAGGTCTATATATATCAATGGCATCAGCTAGCTATAGGCAATACCCATCACCTTTGGCTAAGTATGATGAGGATGTGGCTGATCCTCAACTTTTCATCACTTCTCTTGAGAAGCTTCATTCTGTTATTGGTACCATGTTCTGTTATTGGTAATTCGTTGCTTCCTTTAGTTTAAAATTCTCTTCAGACGCTTCATTCTGTTTTAGGCTCTCTTTCTTCTTTCACTTGACTGGATGAATTTTTTTTGTATAATCTGTTTAATCCGAAATCCATGTTAGGGGTCCTTAAACCATTTTCGGACAGAGGCTTTAGTGATGAACTCTTACTTTGTGTCTTCTTAAAATTCTTAATACTAGAAATGCTTTGTGATGTCCTATTTTCCTACTATATCATGTAAAAGGCATAATAATTGTCACTTAAAGAAGGATTATATGATTGTGACAAAGTTCAAAGCTTTATATTAATTATGTACGTGAATAACATAATTTATCCACTGCTTAGATAAGGGAGTACATGAAATGTAATGTTCAAATGAAAGAATTACTCATATGGCTCTTTTGAGGATGGTGGTTCATACCAACAAGCTGATGATGGTGGTTCTCAGCCTTCAGCATATGGCTCTTTTGAGGTTAGCTCAGTGAGGGATGAACTTGTTTTTATATTGTACATAATTTTAAATTATAATTACTTTTAAGTATCATATAAGTAATACAATATTTTTGTTATAACTTTTAGTGTCCTCAACATCCAAATGGTTACGTGTGTGGTTGTTATGACATGAGGTGGATGTATAACATAACTTTTCACTACTCGACGGGTAAAAAGAAAGATTTTGAGAAGGTATTTCTACTTTTCATTCTTCTTATAACTTATTTATTTAGTCTTCGCTATATATTCTCTAATTGACCTATATTTGTTCAATATAGCTTATGGCAGATTCAAGCATGTCTCTTGATGATATTGATGATATTAAAGAAGTGTGGGCTACCAAATGTTCAGAGAAAATGTAACTTAGTTTATTAACTAGATGTGTATGTTATGTGACATTGATGCCGCTACACTTGGATGTATATTTGAGGATAATGATGTTGATGTTTTGTTGGATGAGATGAGATGAGATCGATGTAAATTTGTTGGCTTGTATTGTTTGGAACATTATATTGGTGGTTATATTTTGATTCAATTCGCAGGTCTTATTTATTCAATCATAATATTTGGAAACAGCAAATTTGTGGGGAGGTGCCGCCAAAATTGGCGTATTTTTTTTTATTTAAAAAATATATATTACGACGGTTTCTCTAAATACGACGTGAAAAAGTAAACACCTTTTGTGGCGGTTCTTCACCTACAAACGTCGTAAGAATATAATTTCCCGCCAAAAGTAATATGCTTAAATGACAGTTCTTCAACATATAACCGACGCTATAGCTACAAATAACGACGGTTCGTTATGTGAAACCGACATTAATGATATCACTGAAAATGCCATTTGTGGCGGTTTTTCATTCACAACCGCCATTATAAATGAGTTTTAGTGGCGGTTTTGCTCCCACAACCGTTGCTTTAAGTCTCCTTTTCATGGCGGTTGTAATTTACAACCGCCACTATAATAATTAAATATGGCGGTTGTACAACCGACGCAAAATATTAATGACGCCGCGATATATGTCGGACCCTTTATTTGAAAAACCGCCACAAAAGGCCTTTTACAACCGCCACCGTATGGGGTTTTTCTACTAGTGTTATTATCGTCTTTAGCTCGGAACACATGGGCCACGGACCCTAATCTTTCCGTTGAGAACAACTAAATTTCGATGTAATAACAATTTATTACCCCACTTACCCAACATAAAACGGAAACACCTCGGTGAGCCGGGCCTACCACCTAATGAAATCAGGATTCATGGATTCTAGTATTTGTCAAGGCTAAATCTGATTTAATAAAATAGAGGTCAAGTCAATTTATCATCTATCTCTTTTAAATGAACTAAATTGGTGATCTATCGTTAATTATAATTGACACGGTCGATTACTCGATAAAATGCATGTGTTGTTTATATGGCGATTTGGCATGCATGTAACATATAAATAAAATGCAAGAAATAAAGTAAATACCTAGTACGGCCCTCCTATAAATAAAAAATCAAATAATCTATTTACAAATTCGGAAACCAACTTCTTTGGTCCCTTGAACTTCATTTGCATGCCTCCCAAGGACACCATCTTTTTTGGAACGTCTTTCCGAATGGCACCGTCTTTAGGAAAACTCCGGAATTATAAATAATTACAAAACATTACAACTGAATCAATATTCCCTTACATTACGGGTAATATCGATTAAAACTACGGCCATACTAAGACAAATTACATAATTCAAAATTACATAAATCCAAAAATGGCATTCATCCATTCAAAATGCAGCATGATTATATGTAATACACATGCAATATAATGTCCCAAATCGCCGTAATAAAACTTATATCGTATATAACCAAGTTTTATGCATATGCGTGATAATAACCAATTAAAATCACAAATTATTACTTAAATCAAATTTAAGCCCAATCTAATTATCCTAACAGTTTTAGGACTCAAATATTAGTCTCCACTAATTCTTTGACAATAATTCAACTTGGTTTTGCATTATAGCTCGTTTTTAACCCTTATTTACATAACAATTATGAAATAATTCCAAATTTAATTATAATAATTCCAAATTTGAAAAATAAAATTTTTGAACATTCTGGAACATTTCCTGGACCTTCAATATGTCAAAATTTTGGTCAAAAAATTTTGAATCATTTTAGGGAAAAATATAGTTGCATTTAATCGATTTTATTAAATAAAATGCTTACAACATACGAAACTTAATGTAATTAGTTTTATAATTTTACATTTGATATGTATAATATATTTTGAACATACGATAATTTTCTCATGCCAAAAAATTTGTATTAGCTAGTTTTGCTAAAATAGTCACCATTTATGACATTTTATCCATTAAAAAACATTAATCATGCAAAATAAATAATACTTATCTCAAATTTTACATACAGTAGGTAAAATATGCATGTGACATTTACTAAAATTTCATGGCCAGACTCGACGTTTAACTATTTTTATTCATAAAAAAGTTCATTTTACTCATTAAAATGTGTTTATTTAACTAAAAATCATTAAATAAACCAATAATCTTCCATATATCATCAAAATGACCTAAAACATTTTTAGGACCAGAAGGTATATCATGCATAAAAGTTTTGTGAGTTTATTATATAAAACACAAATTTCTACTTTTATTTGGTTACATTAACTCGTAAAAACTAATAAAACCGATTTGCATGAAACATCCATATTCTCTTACACCAATTGTTAGGTTCCATAACCTTCTCTTAAGACTCTTCTTAAGATTAACCAATTAACCACTTATTTATTTATCTAGATCTAGTGCATGCAAACGTAATGAAACAAAGTAGAGAAGAAAATCGAGTTCCGCTCATTTCTTTTGGACGTGTAAGGGCAAAAGAATAGTACACCTTCCTATTCTTGTTCTTAACCCAATTAAACAAGGGAAGAACTTCCTTAAGCTTCAAGTGTAGAAGCAATCCTTTTGGATGCACCAAGATTATCCCAAAACTTGTCCTTACCTTACAATACTAGATAAGATAAGAAAATCCCTTGATCGTAATGTTATTACTATTCCTCTTAATATATTTTAAGTGAGTGTGTGAGAACTTAGTAATAAAAGAACTTGTTTGATTTATTATTCTAGAGAGATAAGTTGTTCTACAAAAACATGAGAGTCTTGTTTTATGAGTAAAAGATGAGAACTTATTCTCATATGCTCACCTAGGGAGCCGTCGGTCATGGGGCAAAGTGAGGGGACAAGCATGCCTCATTTTCCCTCTTATCAAAAAGACCATAGTAGGACTTAGGTTGATTAGGGCATTAAGTGTGTCTTAGCAATAAATTACAAAGCATAAACACCTTAATCCTTAACCACCCAAAACCGCCTCCAACAAGTAATATGGGATCCCAGTTTAATTTTCACATTTTGTCATTTGTAATATGTGTGACATGTGACAAGTTGTATGTTATTGTCATTATAAAAGTGTATTTAACAAGTTAAATACAATCTTATAACAAATAAATAATGCTTAACATTTGAAGTAACAATCTATAATTACATGTGTAAAATGGATCATCTCACATATAGTTAATATAATCTACAACTTATTGTAATTACATTTAACCGATATTTCTTATTTCTAATGTTTCATACACATTATTCAACTTTGACAGTATAACATTTAATTGCCAATATGTATCATATTTAATCATATTACAATAAGATATAATTCTCATATACATTTTGAACTTGTTCAATCCAAGGGATTAATTAATTTGTATCGTTATACAGTTAATAAACTTTATGATTGAGAATCGTCCTTTCGGTGTGACCTCAAGGGGTCAACTCATCACCATCATCATAAGATAGTACCGTCAAACTCTAGTAAGCTAACCGTTACTGGTTAATATGGATCACTTGACTATAATGTTAATCATCCCTTTGTATTCTTGTTATTTAAATTTAATTAAGTGATCGTACTGATGTTGAGGACAATTACTCCAACAAAAAGTTCCTTCGGGGTTAAGTTCAGCAGAAAGACCATTCTCAATCGAGGCAATATGGGAGTACGATCTAGCAGAAAATTCCAGTTCCATTGGTACAACCAGATTTATCGATGGTATGATGTCTGAATTGGACAAACCACTGGAGAAAACAGATTAGTACTGGTGGAAGAATCTACAGTTCAGAAAGATCCGGAAGATGAGCCGAGTCCATGCATCTTGCCAGAAGAAATGGATTGACCGGGCAAATGTTGGATCACTTCAGTGGCGGGAAAGAGGTATTTGCAAGGAGAGAGAGAAGAATAGGAGTAGTTACTTTGAGGCGAGACAAGGCGATGTTTGTATATGAAGGTTTTTTTATTGACATGGATTACTGGAAGAGTCAGAAGCGGGTGGATTGGGAGGATGCCTTTGGAATAGCTTATGGGTGTGAAGGAGAAGGACAATCGAGGGGCTCTGTCGGGTTGAGTTTGGTGAAAGAGGACGGGGGTTAAAAGGTATGATGATGGGAAGGAGCAACGCAGGAGAATTAAGTGGTGAGTATGTTGATGAATTGAAGTTGGTTCATTTCTGCATTCATGTTGATCTGCTAAGTCGTTTTATGTGGAGCTAAGCGGTTGTACCATGCTCTATAGGTGCAAGCATTTTAACATTGGTAAAGTGGCAATGCAACAATAGGAAAAATGGATTTTTTAGCTGGTTTTGATTTCAGCAAAGCAATTGCCTATGGTCCATGATAACAATTTCTTCAACTGTTACTTTGTGTGTTTTGACTATGTTGAACTTGGGTGGTTTTTTCTACAAAGATGACTATTGGTACAAAATTTACGCTAATATTTGTTTGGTTAGGTGTATGTAGCTAGGCATGCATGATAGGCTATCGCACACCTAATCAAAGATAAATACCCTAGACACAAATGAATGTAGTAATAGGGGTCGAACACAAGGAGACGGGAGTTGTTATACAAGTTGTTAAGGGGTGAACTCTATCAAAGTCGGTTATCGATTGGTTTGGTTGGGTTTATGAAACAACATTAATAATAAGGAAGAGTCTAGGGAGGTCGGGTCACACATGAAAATTATGTAAATGCTCAAGTCAAACTAGAAAAGTGATAATAACGATAATTGTTTAGGCAAAAGACATCCATCTCTCGATATTAGTGTCAACCATAGATCGGGTCCTAACGAACTCTCGCTTTGGCTAGGTCGATATACTAACAGATGCTTAGTCTAATTCAATTTCGTGCCTCTCGACTTATAGAAAGAATTAACGAATATAATCAAGGATTGTGATCAATAATCAAAGACTAACGATACAATGCAAGCATGTGATAGAAACAACTATTTGATATCATAACATCTCATTTCAACAATTGCAAATAATATTTATGCATGGCTTCCCTAATTCCCTAGACAAACTAACTACTCTTGCATAATGATAACTAATCTAATTACAAATGGTAAGTAAACATGATAACTACTAATAATGGAAATGACAAAGGAAATAACAAAACAATACAAGAAATAGAATTACCTCAACAAAGGAAATGAAACTTGGAATTGAAGAACACAATGGAACTAATTAACTTGCAAATGAACTTGTAATATAAATTGAAATACTTAAATGTAACAACTAATGGAACCTAAACTATTCTAAACCTAATCTAATGACTAATGACATTATGTAAAAGAGTGTTTTTAGAGTGCAGAATGATGTACAAGATGATGAGAAAAGTTGTGAAAAGGATCCTCCAAGTGTAAACGTCCCTCTCCTTTATATAGGGAGAGAGACTTAAAACGCATGCATTGACAGAGACCAAACCCCGATCGGGGAATGGGAACCCCGATCAGGGTTTCAGTAACCCGTCTATATTTGCTTAATTGCTCCATTTAATGCTTAAGGAATCCTAAGCTATGCCTTTAAGCACCTTAATTCTCCGATTAATTGCATAGTTTTGGGATTCCTTGAGCATCCAAAGGAGCATCCTATGTTGAGTTGTGAGCTCCTTGCATTGGGTTTCATTTTTGATTTCTCATTTGCATATCAATCCATTTCACAAATCTTCATGCTTGGCTTGTCATTCTCCATTCTAACCTTCCATGGTCCATCTTGCTTCAATTAGCTTGTTGGACTTTGGTGCTTGCTATTGTGTTAGGAAAAAGCCACTAAATGTTTAGATTCCTACAAAACATAGCAAAAACGAGCAATGCACCTCAAACACGTAATTAGCTCACAAATAGACTAAACAAAGTATAATAATCATGTAAAATCGAGCTAAATTAGGGAGTAAAGTCATATAAAAACTAAACATATCAATGCACATTTTGCAAAATTATAGTTTACTGTAATGTAATAATGGAATAATATGTTTATCATATTTTTCATCGCTAACTGATACTCTACGAATCTGTGATATGTTCCGAGGCTCGGGCAGATTTGGAGCTTATTCGGTGTCAACTGCTTGGATGCTTGACATCAGTTGAAACTCATTTGGTAATTTAGATGTTGTGGATTTGTTTTCCACTCCTCTTTACATGTTTTGATTTAAGCGTTTGGGATTTCATAGACACCATTGTACAGGAAAGCATCCTTGTAGAGTTTAATTTAATCTCCAAATAATGTCCCGACTCCCGCGTATCATTGTTCCCTTCAAATGTATCTTGGTACCCTTCAAATAGTCGATGATAGATAAAAGCGATAGTGGTAATATTATGTACATAACAAGTTCATATCAGTTGCATGTGAATAAGTAGGAACTATCATTACCTTTTCATCTCCTAGGACCAAGTTTTGGTAAAGAACTTCCTTTTTTGGCGAACATCTGGGACGTCCTTTTTCAATCTCCCGAAATTTGACGTTGTATTGTGGACGGTTTGTTGAGTTTAAACTTCGAAATCGTAATGTTTTAATGATTTTGAAAGAGGAAAGCATGGAGCAGGACAAAGGAAAGACAAGGCTAATAGATTACATGCATTGTGTTCAGTTTTGCCTCTACAAGAAATTGCATGCATAATCAGTAGACATTTCACATATCATAACTTATTGATGAGGTGTCTATATTTCATATATTATTTATGAGAAGTTAGTTGCATGTTACGGATTGAAAATGATTTAGGAAATTAATAAAATTCTAAATGCAGTAAGCTCTGTGACTCAACAAAATAATGGATCAGGAAAACATATGCAACTTAGGAAAACATTATAATAATTAAAATTATTTGATTTGATAATCAATTCACTACTAAATGAGCACAATTAGGTGGTATTAAAGTGCAAATTATAAATAGATAAGTAGAATTGAAATGATCACAATAGTATTTTATTTATGCTACATCAAAACTAATGTTATTCATTGATTTGTAGCACAATTAAAATCTGTTAGAACCACACTTGGTTGATGATGCCAAGTTTCATTGTCATTTAATGATTTGCTTCTTAGTTATGATTTATAACACTTGAATCTCTTAATTATTCCTCAAGGATGGTGCAAACATGACCAAAGACGAAGAAAGCCTTAGCCTAAGTCAAATGTTGTAAACAAGTTTGTGTAGCATTCTTAGTTTGTCAAGTGACTGCAAAACCATGCAACATTGCAAGTCATTGTGGTTTCTGAAACAACGATAGGTGAAATTCTGAAAATGTCAAAAGTTTAATCCTTAAAAAGATTTCTTATTTTTAAAAGAATGGGTTACTCTAAATCAGAAAAACAAGAATAGTGTATTTGGATGTTAATTTAAAAGTTAATCTTATTGAAATATCTTAGTTCCCAAAATGGAAAATTCTACTTTTTCTATTTATTGTAAGATTTATGTTTCCCATAACACTTTATGGTTCCCATAAAATTTTATGGGAAATACTCTTTGCTTTGAAAATGGACAGATTTCTTGAGCCTATAAATCAGATTATTATTTCAAATAAGATTAGACCTTATGTCTCCATCATTAAAAAAAAGTGTTTTTGGGTTCCTTCTTTCACACACATTTTCTTTTATAAATAGTCTCCTCATTTCTCATTTATTGCTAAAACTTTTATGAGCATTTTTGGAGAAAACTTTGCAAATCTATTCTGGGTTTAATGCTTTGTTTTTAAGTGTTTGCAAAATATTTTTAAGTATTAAAGTCTTCACTCGTTTTTCAAAATAGCTGTAAAATCTCCATGTATCAGTTCGCTGCACTGTGATATCTAAGTTTGTTACATGATCTCGTGTTTAAGTCTTAATTGTGATCTCCATGTTCATTAAGTGAACGATTGAGATTGAAAACTCTGTAAAACTATGAGATAGAACACATAAACTCTTGAAGCGGAGTAGCTTTAAGTTTGAGTGCAACCAGGGTTGGTTGGGGAGTTATTTATATTGTAAGGGGTTTAGTAAGTTGAGGTAAATTTCTAAACAAGCAATAAAATAACATTGGACGTAGGCTTCGAAGTAGAAGCTGGGCCAATTTAAAAACATCGTCTTGTTTGTTTATTTACATTCACGTTTGCTCTCCTTATTTATTTACTGCCCATCTTGTAATTATGCATGTGCCACAGTCTTTGATACTGTGACTCAGACCTGCTGATTCTTCTTGTGAACTTAAATTCAATTGCGTTTCTGAAATCTTGTACTTAATTGTTGTTGCTTGTGTTACCACATAACCAAGTTAAGGAGATTTTTTTTTTAAAAGTACACCTAAGTTATGCCCTCCCCCTCTTAGGTGTTAATCGTTCTTAACTCTTCAATTGGTATCAGAGCTTCGTGCTCTTGATATTGGTCCATACCAACGAGTTGATCCTTTAGTTATGGACGATTCAAAAAACACTAAGTATCCCATCTTCAAGGGAGAAAACAATTCTTGGTGGAAACATCACATAGAGCAGTATGTCAAAAGTGCGGACTATGAATGTTGGTTGATCATTCAAAAGGGTCCCCTCAAAATCACGGTCACTAATAGTGATGGTATTAGTGTTCCATAAGACAAGGACAAATATGTCGAGACTGACTATAGAAAGGTCTAGAAAAACTCTAAAGCCATGTACATTCTTCAATATGGCATTGGTGAACAAGAGGTTAACCGGATATCCGGATGTACCACGGCCAAAGAAATTTGGAACACCTTAAGCCTTGCTTATGAGGGAACGTCACAAGTTAAAAAGTGTCGTGTTGATCTTCTCATGCAACAATATGAAATGTTCAACATGACAAGAGACGAGTCAATCAATAGTTTGTCTTCACGCTTTTCTAGTATTATCAATGTCCTCAAGAGTTTAGGAAGAAACTTTGAATCCGAGGACTTAGTTAGTAAAATCCTTCGTAGCTTAACTGAAAAATGGCAACCAAAGGTTACGACTATTGAGGAAGCTAAATACCTATATACTCTCACCCTTAATGAACTAATGGGCTCATTTATAGCTCATAAGCTTACCCTCATGAAGCGTTCTAGAGAAAGCTCCAAAGGGAAAGGGCTCGCTCTTAATGCTCTCTCAAGTGATGAGGAGGATGGAGATGACGAGTTTGCAATGTTCACTAAAACCATTGTTGGAATGATTAATGGTCGTAATTCTAAACGTTTTAGCTATAATACTAGCAAAAGACGTTTTCCAAAGAAAAAATCAAGCTCCGCTATTGGTTGCTTTATTTGTGGTGACAATGGTCACCAAATCAAAGAATGTACAAAGTGGGATGACATCAAGTCTAAAGAAAAACGTGACTTTGCCAAAAATCAATACAAAAACAAATTTATGACGGCTATTTGGGGCATGTCTGATTCCGATGAGGACGATGTCCTTGAGGAAGAATTAGATGCCAAATTGTGTCTTTCCTGTCATTTCAATAAATATGTTCCAAAGTCATCAAGGAAAGAATCAATCAAATGTCTTATAGCTCACTCTGTTGATTCCGATTCAGATTATGACAATGAGGTAAATGATCTCAAGAAAAAGGATCGATCTTTCTCCAAAGACAAAGTTTGTCGTCTTTTAGACCAATTGATAAGTGTTAATTTGTATGATTTTATCCCCTCCTTTTAGGTCGATTTGATATGGTTTATCCACTTTAAGAAGTGGTTTTATGAGCTAATCTCTCCTTTGCAGTATTTCTCGTGCTTTAAAGTCATTTGTAGGAATTGAGTCGTTTCTATTTCAAATCCCGTCATTTGAAGGAATTATGAGCAAGGAGAAGCTAAGAAGGACGATTACGTTAGGTTAAGATGGCATGCTATAAAGATCTAGAGGTTCCGAGTTGAAGGGAACAAGTTTCAAGTCATTTCGAGCTCATATGCACAAGTTGCGACGGTTTTGCTATTCGTCGTCGAAAGCCGTCTCAAACCTCATGCTCCGGCCCTTAACCCTTGGGGACATGATCAAGCTCAAATAGGAGAGGAAATGAGGACCAAGAGGTGTTAGTTACGTCCCCATTCGGATCTAAAGTCAATGGGGTGAAGATAAATCACGTCAAATGCCAAGGGAAGATCAAACGAAAATCAAAATGCATATGGGGCTGCAAACCCGATCGGGTTTACCATCAATCCGATCGGGTTCACCAAATTCTACGCATATTCTTTTCATCTCCCTCTCTTTAATGCAAGGCTTAATGGCTTGTTTAATGGGCATGAATCCGGACGCATTTGGGCAGCCTCTCAACCCTATAAATAGCCTATGCATCACACACAACTAAGAGGTAGAAACACTTCTCTACACAACCCTAGATTAGAATTAGAAAACCCTAGCCTCCATTTTACATTTTTAGCGTCTTTAGTTTAGTTTTTTCTTTCTTTCTCCATTTTGTAGTTTTAGTTTTAGATCTAGTTTTATCTAGTCTAGTTTAGTTCTAAGTTTCCTTCAATTGTAATTGTTCTACTTGTAATTGGAATTCTAGTTTCCGGGTTTGCATTTTCCTATTCAAGTTCCTATTCCATTTCAATCTTTGCTCATCCTTTCCGGTAATCCTTATTCTTGTTTTTACATTATAGTTTCATTTTCTTTTAGTATTTCCTTTATCATGTTTACCATTCTTAGTTTTATAATCTTAGTTTCCCTTTCATTGTTAATCATGCATAAGTAATCTTTGTTCTAGGGGAAGGGTTAACATGTCTAATTAATTTATAAGTATAAATTGATTCCGGGTAGAATTGTTTTAGTTGTCTCTATTTCTTGTTTGATTCTCATGATAAACTTTGATTTAAGGCCTTAATCAATTGTTTATACTTGTCAATTTCCGTCTCAAGGGCGAGAGTCGAGATGAAAATTAAAGGACTGGCAAGAATAGTTTAATGACCTAGCAAGGCTGAAAAGACGTTAGGACCCGTTAAAAAGTCGGTATGAATCCGAAAGGAATATACCATTTAAAGACTTGGACAACTATGATTTTTCTAAACCCGTAATCAACTTTGCTTTTAAATTGATTAGCATGTGAACCCCGATCCCTAGATCCTTTTCTTTATTGTATTGTTATCATTTTTATTATAGCATTTATTAATTAGTGACAAACATTTGCCAATCGTACAAGATATAGTTCTAACCATAACTATTCACAAGTATCTCCCGTCTCCCCGAGATCGACCCCTTACTTCCCTAATTACATTAATTTGTTGTTAGCCTAGTTTGGGTTATTTATCTTTGATTAGGGTATGCGACAACCCTGTCACCAATTTATTTATAAGTGTCGTGTCTAAAACAAAAACCTAGATGCCTGGCAAATCGAAATAGAGGACATATCGGAAGAACATATCAATTTAAAAGAGTGTCTAAATGAAGTTGAAGAAGTTGGTTCATCATCTTGTCTCGAGAAAGAAATAAAAAAGCTTGAAAAACAAAATCTGATATTGAGTAAAAAGGCTGAACTGCTACATGTTACAGATACAACCACTGTGTCATCTGGGTCTAACAAGGAAATCGAGTCCTTCACTAAACATGTGTCTTCCTTAACCATGGAACGAGACCAACTTCTAATTGAGCTAAAAACATTTGAAAGTCAAAAAGAAGATCTTGTGCAAATTGCTGAAATGTTAAATGATGAGTCAAGTCACGTAAAAAGTGCCTTAGAACATGCACAAAAATCAAACGATGACCTTCTTGCCCAAATTGAAATTTTACAAAAAGAATTAGCCGAGGCTAAATTGTTTTATCAAAAGTGGGAAGGAAGCCAAAATGTTTTAGAATTCCCTTAAAACAATCACAAGAATACGAAAAACTTGAGAAAAATGTCAGATTACGTTTCAAGCGTAACGTAACACTCACTGTTGCATTTGAAACCCAGACCCAAGCAAGACTAATTTTAGAAGAAGAAAAATATGCTGGCCTTCCTGAGTATATAATTTCTAACTATTGTGGCAAGACGGGTTATGTGTTTAATGGTTGTGAAAAAAACTCCTCGACTTAGAAAAAAGCACTAAGGTGACTAAACAAGGTTGGATTAAGAAAGACTTAATAAAGCAAGCAAGTCTCAAGAAGGGACCCAAATTTATTTGGGTTCCTAAACTAAATGTTTAATCTTTTATAGGCTTTTGAGAGGGGCAGCAACAATTGGTATTTGGATAGTGGATGCTCTCGTCACATGACGGGAAATGAAACCCAATTCCTCTCGCTAGAAGCCTACGATGGTGGCATGGTGACTTTTGGTGACAACAAAAGAGGTGAAATAATTGGTATTGGAAAATTTGTTAAGTTAAAGTCACTATGTGTCGACAAAGTGTTGCTTGACAAAGGTTTGAAACACAATCTCTTAAGCATCTCACAATTATGTAATCGTGGTAATATTGTTGAATTTCATGCTTGTGAATGTAGAATTCTTGATGGAAAAACTAGAGAACTCGTTCTTGGAGGAAAACGTGTTAGAGATGTTTACATGTGTAATATATGTCCATTGTCCGGTCAAACCCTATCATGCATGAGTGTCAAAAAGAATGACCCTTGGCTTTGGTATAAACGATTAGGTCATGTTAATTCTATAACACTAAACACTCTCAAGAAACTTGATCTAGTAGATGACATTCCTAAATTAAAATTTGTATTCAAATCACTATGTGATGATTGTGTTAAGGGAAAACAAGTTAAATGCTCCTTTAAATCCAAAAAGTTTGTTAGCACTTCTCGTCCTCTTGAGCTTATTCACATTGATTTATGTGGACCCATGCACATTGTAAGTAGAGGTGGAAGTCGCTATATTTGTGTCAATGTGGATGATTTTTCAAGATATGTTCGGTTACGTTTCTTAAGTTCTAACGATCAAGCATTTGATAAATTTTTAATTTGGGTGAAAAAGGTTCAAAATAAATTTGGTTTTAAACATGTCTCCTTGGAATCCGACCATGGAACCGAATTTGAAAATTCATCATTTGAGGATTATTTTGATAAGCATGGTGTTAGTCATAACTTTTCGGCCACTAGAACTCCCCAACAAAACGGAGTTGTAGAACGAATGAACCGAACTCTTGAAAATATGGCTAGGACCATGCTTATTAGTTCTAAAGTGTCAAGGAACTTTTAAGACGAAGTCGTTAACACTACTTGTTACATCTAAAATCGAGTCATGATAAGAAAAATCATTAACAAAACCCCTTATGATCTACTACAAGTAGAAAACGTAACATCTCACATTTAAAATGCTTTGGTAGTAAATGCTTGATTCACAACAATGGTAAAGATAAGCTTGGCAAATTTGATGCTCGTAGTGATGAAAGAGTTTTTGTTGGCTACTCGGACCATTGTAAACCTTACAAAGTTTACAATAAGAGAACTACGAAATTGGAAGAAAGCGTTCATGTTTATATTTGACGAATCTAGTCACTTTATCTTAAATGAGCAGGTTGATGAAGAAGAGGAGGATGATGATTTCAAAATAAGGATGATACGTCATAATATGGATCAAGTAGTTGATGAGGCTGAGCAACAGTCGGAGCCACTATTGCATGATGAAGCTGGCCAAAATTCAGTGGGACCTAATCCTCCCTCATCTCAAGATGATGCTAGCTCATCCGGGGGGAATGAGAATGCAAGTGAGCATATTACTCAAACATAAACTAATCCACAATCACCCTGAATTAGGCAAAAAATTAGGATACATTTTGGAAAAATAAAACTTCCATCAAAGAGAAGCAAATGAAAGGCTCTGGATGCAACAGTGACACAATGTGACACCAGAACCAAACGAAGCCTCAAACACACTTGTCCTAAAAAAATGGAAACACCAAGGTTCTCCCCCTCTCTCAAATCTAACCAGTGTTCTAAAATCTGGAATGAAAACAAGATCATCGCTCTAAAAACATTTGTGCATTCAATGCATTTCTCTCTCAAATTGAACCTGTCAATGTCACAGTAGCTCTCACTGATACATGTTGGGTGACAGCCATGCAAGAGGAATTAAACAAATTGGAAAGAAACAAGGTATGGCACCTTGTCCTTAGGCCATCTCATCGTACTGTAATTGGTACGAAATAAGTCTTTTGCAATAAGCTTGATGATTCCGGAGAAATCGTAAGGAATAAATCTAGACTAGTGGTGCAATGTTTAACCAACAAGAAGGAGTTGATTATGATGAAACCTATGCACCGGTATCTAGGCTTGAAGCCATACGAATGCTTATAGCTTTTGCATCTCATTTTGGCATAAAACGTTTTCAAATGGATGTAAAAACCGCTTTCCTAAATGGTTATCTTAAGGAAGAAGTTTTTGTCAAACATCCACCGAGCGTTTTAGACAATGAATCTCCTAACCACGTTTTCAAACTTGCTAAAGAACTTTCTGGTTTAAAATTGGCTCCTAGAGCTTGGTATGATAGGCTTTCAAAATTTCGGTTGATAAAACATTGTTTATTAAGTCACAGTGTGATGAACTGTTGCTTGTTCAAGTATATGTCGATGACATTATCTTTGGTACAACAAATGACGTTCTTTATAAATATTTTTCGGATCTAATGAAATCTGAGTTTGAAATGAGTATGACGGGAGAGCTTGGATTTTTCCTTGCTTTTCAAATCAAGCAAAGTGAGAAGGGAATAATGATCAATCAACAAAACTATTTGAATGAAATCCTAAGTAAATTTGGGTTGACTAATGCTAAACCTTATGCTACACCTATGGTTTCTAACATCAAACTCGTTAAAGACGAAAATGGTAAGAGTGTTAGTGAAACCGTGTATCGAGGTATGATTGGTTCATTACTTTATTTAACCGCTAATCAACCCGAAATACAATTTAGGGTATGCTTGTGTGCCCACTTTCAATCAAGTCCTACGGAATCACATTTCAAAGCCGATAAAAGGACGTTTAGGTACTTGGTTAGAACACAAAACCTATTTCTTTGGTATCCATCTTATTACGATCTTGATCTTGTAGGTTTTTTCGATGCGGACTACGCGGGTAGTGTGGTGGATAGGAAGAGCACTTCGGGTATTGGCACTTTCTTGGGTCCTTGCCTCATCTCATGGGTCCCCAAGAAACAAAATACCGTTGCACTATCTGTTGCACACAGATTCTTTGGGTTCGACAACAATTTCTTGACTACGGTATTATCTTCGAGACAAATCCTATATTTTGTGATAACACTAGTGCAATTTACATTTCAAAGAATCCCATACAACATTCACGAACTAAACATATCGAAATAAGGCATCATTTTTTACGTGATCAAGTTGAGAAAGGAATTATTTGCCTTAGCTTTTGTAGAACCGAAAATCAAATTGCGGAGATTTTTACAAAACCGCTAGGGAGAGAACAATTCGTAAAACTTCGGTTGGAAATTGGTTTATTGGATGACATGTGATTCTAGTTATTTTATTTTCCTAAATGATTGACTAGAGTTGAGAACATTCATATGATTATTCTAGTTGTAGATTAGTTCACTACATGCAAAAATATGATCCAAAAATATGAATAAGTATGCTTGAATTTGAATTGATGTTGCATTGAGCCACTTAACACACTCATATCACATCATTCTTATCACTCATCACAAGAATAACCCTCTCAAAGTAAACCATCATAACCAAAACCACTCAAAATGCCTCCTAAAACCATAATAAACCGAGAACTCAAAAGCCTTCAAAGTTCTTATGATTCAAAGAAACGATTTCGATCAAACAACTAAATTTCTTCTCCTGCCAAATCCGCTGCCACATCCAAAAGTTGGGAAGTACATTTGTTCAAAAACTCAATGTAGCATGTCCTTCACATCTGCCACAATCAAGGCCACTGTACCACGAAAAGAAAGTGAGGTTGTGAGCAAAAATGTAAACGAAATTGAAGTGGAGGTTGAAATAAAAGGTTGAGAAAATTCAAAAAAAAAAGTATATATCAAAGAGGAGAGTGTGATTGAACAAGAGAAGGAATGACCAAACTGTTGGGTTTGTGTATAGTGAAGAAATCCATAAAAATGATGATAATCCAACCCTTTTAAAGTTTGCCTCAAATTAAGAAAATGAAAAGAGTTTCTAACTCAAAGGCTTCAAAGAAGCAGAGGTATTCAAGGAAGAAAAGTGTTATTGTCAAGGATCTTGATGAAATTGTGGAAAAGGTAATTCTGTTTTATGCCACAGTACATGTGGATGTGGCATCTGCTACTTTTTCAGCTACCATTAACCAGAAAACCCTTCTTAGCTTAATATTCCTTATCTTAATCCATGTAGGCTTGATGTTTAATAAACTCATTTGCAAACTCTACTTGTTTTTATCCTTTGAACATATGCTTTGTTTGTTGTTGAACTATGTCAACTATGTGCGTCGATTTTGTTTGTTCATCTCACGATGATGTCAAGAGGGGGAAATATTTTAACTGTGTAAGTGTGTGATCCTTTAATTCTTAGGCTATAGTTCACCGTAACATGTTTTGCCTCATGATTAAATGTTCTACTTAGGCTAATGTTAATTGACCCTTCATACCTTGATAATGCTTAATTATGTCTTATGTTGAATGCTTAAAAACCGACTAATCATGGGCTAAGGGCGAACTTCACACATTATTAAAACTTGCCATCATCAAATGGGGAATTTGTTAGAACCACACTTGGTTGATGATGCCAAGTTTCATTGTCATTTAATGGTTTGTTTCTTAGTTATGCTTTATAGCATTTGAAGCTCTCAATTATTCCTCAAGGATGGTGGAAGGATGATCAAAGATAAAGAAAGCCTTACTTTAAGTCAAATGTTGTAAACGAGGTTGTGTAGCATTCTTAGTTTGTAAAGTGACTGCAAAATCATGCAACAGTGCAAGTCACTATGATTTCTCATACAACGAAAGGAGAATTTTCGAAAATGTCAAAAGTGTTAATCCTTATAAAGATTTATTATTTTCAAAAATATGGCTTACTCTAAATTCGAAAAACAAGATGAGTGTATTTGGATGTTAATTTAAAAGCTAATATTATTGAAATATCTTAGTTCCCAAAATGGAAAATTCTACTTTTTCTATTTATGGAAATATTTATGGTTCCCATAAAATTTTATGGGAAATACTCTTTGCTTTGAAAACGAACAGATTTCTTGAGCCTACAAATCTGATTATTATTTTTAAATTAAGATTAGACCTTATGTCTCCATCATATTAAAAAATTGTTTTTGGGTTCCTTCATTCACATACATTTTCTTCTATAAATAACCTCCTTATTTCTCATTTATTGCTAAGACTTTTAAGAGCATTTATCTAGAAACCTTTGCAAATCATTTCTGGGTTTAAAGCTTTTTTTTCAAGTGTTTGCATAATATTTTTAAGTATTAAAGTCTTCACTTGTTTTGCAAAATAGCTGTAAAATCTTCATGTATCAGTTCGATGCACTGTGACATCTAAGTTTGTTCCTTGTTCTCGTGTTTAAGTCTTAATTGTGATCTCCATGTTCATTAAGTGAACGATAGAGATTGAAGACTTTGTAAACCTATGAGATAGAACACAAACTCTTGAAGCGGAGTAGCTTTAAGTTTAAGTACAACCGGGGTTGGTTGGCGAGTTATTTTCATTGTAAGGGCTTTAGTAAGTTTGAGTAAATTTCTAAACAAGTAATAAAATAACATTGGACGTAAGTTTCGGAGTGGAAGCTGAACCAATTTAAAAACATCGTCTTGTTTGTTTATTTACTTTCACGTTTGGCTTAGGAAGTAAGTGATGTCATACTGGTGTATCATATGGCAATAATCTAACTTCATTGTGTTTTGCTGTATGTTTATGATTTCAGAGCACCAGTTCTCAACTAATCAAGAGGCAACAAATGAAAACGGAAAGAAAAAGTGTTAGATTTCAAAAAACGCAGAGATGCACATAATATAGCATCAAAAAGTTATTTTGAGCTTCTCCCATTTGAGATCTCTCTTTATGCGGCAAAAGTAAGGTGCAGAAACTTTAAAAAGGTCGTTACAGGTCTTAAGTTATAACGGTCTTAAATTAAGATGGTATAAGGTTAAGACATTCTGAAACAAGACGAAAACCGTTCGGAAATTTAATTGCAAATTTTTTATGTCCAAAGTTGGTGAAATGTTGGTCATTTTCTAATAGCAACCTTATTGAATAGTTTCTCAGCGTATAACTGTGAATAACTTTTAACCTACTAAATATGAGTGGTTGACTACACAAAATTAGTGCAGTACATCAAAGTAACCATCTAACTCTACAAGTATTTGGCTTCATCTGCACGGAAGTTTATATTTTATGGTTTTAAAGCTCTCTGGCCTTGGGATAAAGGCTGCTCGGAAACTTAATGAGGCGTATAGTATCGAGTTAAGCTGGAAGCTGCTTCTAGGAAAAACCACTTTCCCATCTCAAGCCATAAGAAGCAAATACCCTAATTTTATCTATTCTCCCTTTAACAAGGGATCTCACATTTGGAAGAATGTTAGAAATGGATGGTCCAACTTGAAAAACCACCTAACTTGGTCCATTGGCAATTCATCCATTTCCTTTTGGAATGCTAATTGGTCCAGTCTTGGTTTTCTCAAGGAGATTATCTATGGATCTATTAATTTAGTTTCGTTGGATGTCATTCTCTGCTAAATCAACTCTGGTGGGAATTGGAACCTCGACAATCTTTACTTCAATCTCACTAGCAACATTCATTCTGCTATTCTTGTCATTCCTCTCCCTTAATCCCCTAGGACTGACATCCTTACAACTTCTCTTGTACCACAAAACAAATTCTCTTTTAGAGTGTGCCTACTCTTCCCTCGACATCAGCCCTACTTCCCCTTCCCCCTCTCCCTCACTCTCTCTCTCTCTCAAGGGATTTATGTTGGCTTTGGGGTCACCTACCCTTCCAAAAATCAAATTGTTCATCTGGCTAGCTAGGTCAGACAAGCTCCCCCATAATCTCAGTCTTTTCAAGAAGTCCATCATTCCCCTTTCCTTGTGCACCCTTTGCTCGAACCCTTCCTTACATGAATCCACCATACATATCCTCCGTGATTGTAGTCGTGCTCAGAGGTATGAAATTTATTTAATAATCTTCATCCTTCTTTCTTTTCTACTGATTTACAAACTTGGATTCATAAGAACTGTACCACTTCCGACTCTACTCGGAATACTCGTTTCATCTTTGTCATTTGGCGTCATTGGATTTCGAGATGTGATTCTATCTACTCGCCTTCTTCTACCCCTATTCTTCCCATTCAGCTCATCCCGTCTATCAACACCGTGAGTAATTCGTGGCAAATGGGTTGGGTCAGTTTGGATCAGGTCATATCGGGTTTGCTCAACCTTTCGGGTCGGGTTAGGTCACTTTCGGGTTTGGGTCAATTTTGGGTTTGGGTCAAACGGGTCGGGTTTGGGTCGGTTCAGTTTGGGTCGGGTCAGTTTGGGTCGGGTCATATCGGGTTTGCTCAACCTTTCGGGTCGGGTCGGGTCGGGTTGGGTCACTTTCGGGTTTGGGTCAATTTTGGGTTTGGGTCACTTCGGGTTTGGGCCATTTCGGGTATGGGTCATTTTGGGTCGGGTTATTTTGGATTCATATCTGATTTATTTAGGCCATTTTCAGGTCCAAATAATCAAGTTAGTTTTCAAGTCAAAACCGGCTTCGAGCCAAACTCGCACGGGGCGACTTCGACCAAGCCGAGCTTAAGCTGCACGTGGGTTGTCTCTTCTCATTATCAGTTTATCACCCATAATCACAATAAATTGGGTCATTTAGGATCATTTCAAATTGGGTCGTCTGTGGGTCGGTGGTTTTGGGTCAGGTTATTTTGGGTCGGGTCTATTTCGGGTCAGTCAAGGTTTGGGTATGGTATAGGTCGAGTCGGGTCAATTTGGGTTTCGGGTCATTCTCGGGTCCGACAATTCCGGGTCGCTTTCAGGTCTCGGGTCAGCCTTATCGAGACGGGTTATTCGGATCGGGGCATTTTGCCAGGTCTAGCTGTTAACGATTCTTAACCCTTCCCCCGACCTTGAATAATTTTTATGCCTTGCGCTACATCAGTAGCTGGGCCCTTCCTCCGCATAATTGGCTCAAGGTCAATGTCGATGCGGCGTTCTCCCCTTCTTTTCCCTTTGCGGCTATTGGGCGTGTCATTAGAGATAGTAGCGGGTCTTGGGTTCGGGGAGGTCTACAAGGTTGAGTGCTCCAAATTCTTTCTTGTGTGAAGTGCTAACAATTAGAGACGGGTTGCGGTTTGCAAATTTGTAAATGTAAATTTTTTGATTGCTTCGGATAGCCCCAATGCCGTGAATATGTTATTACGTGATGATGCATTATGCGGAAAGTTTGCTAATGTCATATTTGAGTGTAGGGAACAATTGTAATACCCGCAAATGTACCCTATTTTTATAGTGAAAATATTTTACGAATACTTTTCAATGAAATATAGTTTTAATCGTAAAATTAATTTTCCGAGTCGAATTTAGAATTTTCGAGTTCGTATTTGGAATTTCCGCGAGATTCCATGTGAATCCCGTCTTAAGGCGACTTTGACTTTTTCTTGACTTTTTTCCACTTACACTACATATACTCCCCTCATAACCTAATTTCCCTCACAACTCAACATCTTCTTTCTTCCTCACTAAGAAACCAAAGAAACCTAGCCTCCATTTTTGATCCGGTTTTGAATCATCATATCTCATTCGTTTCTTGCCCAAATTCTCGTAAGTTCGTCTTATTCTTCCCCTCTTAGCTTCCTCTATCCATATTGGTAATAAAATTACCGTCTTTCTCGCTTTTTAAATAATCCGTCTTTCTCAAGGTGAATGATATTCATCTTTTATTATCTAATTGTATGTAGGTGGAGATTAGGAAGGTTTAGAAATCGATTAAAGACGCGAAAAGGTAACGGGGAAGGGTTACTCGATATCATTTACGTGTTTTATGTGATTTCAAGGCTAGTAATCGTATTTAGATTATGGTTAGTATTCTTAGGGATTTTATTATTGATGATGGATGTTGTTTGTTGAGAATTGATATGAGAATTGATATGAGAAGTGATGATTTATGATAATAGTTGATGATGGTTGAGTTTAGAACAAATTGGAGTTGTCTAGACTCAAGTCACGGTCGTGAGACTCAAGTCACGGGCGTGAAATAGTGGCTGATCTTTTACCCTTGCGTAACAGAGTGTTTCACGGGCGTGAAATACAAGTCACGGTCGTGACTTGTGCAGTTTCACTACACTGACCCCTTTTCGTAAAATGATCATATCTCCTTCGTTACTTGCTTGTTTTGGGCTTGTGACCTATCATTGGAACCGTAATAGGATAAGCTATCACCTTGATTTGGAATTTTTGAATTTTCATATATAGAACTCTAGTTATGACAGTTTGAAGTGGACCCTTGTTTTAGTTAGTTTCCAAACTTGTTGTTTTGAGATAAGATTTATGTTTCCTATTTATTATGTTTCTTAAACTTGGTCTAATGCTTATGTATCATGTATTGATTCATGTTTATCATAGTTACATTTATATAATGCCCTATTCTCATGCTTGGTGACGGTTTTTGGTATATCCCACTTTGAGTCGGTTTTTACAAATGTTACGGTTTGAGCACTATTTTGTCTTGTGCTTTGTACTCTCATTCCCTTGGCTACCTTCCCGTTCGTAAGGCTGGAATGTCGGAACGGAGAGGTATCCTACTGCTTAATTGCATGTGTTAGTGGGCATACGACGACGTTGTTGGGAGTTGAACGCATTGCGTTGATCGACCCGGCCGTCAAATGTTGTGTACTTGCGAGGTGGTGTTATTTGCATGTAGCGTACCGCTTGTTATGAGGCTTGTGCTCTTTTCTGCCTCTTTCGTGAATTGCTCTATTGAATTTGGGGTACTCGGCGTCATAGATTGACCGAGTCTTGGATGCGAAATGTCATCGCATGTCGAATCGGAAAATGTGATTCCGAGAATCTCGCCAGGTTTAGATTAGGAGATGTTTTATTATCGTTCCTACCAGGAGGAAATTAGTCTACATATACGAAATGTGATCGTGTATGCGTTCAGGGAAATGTGATCTCGTGGATGCCTTTTAATCATACTTGCCATGTACACGGTACTAGTGCGTTTCATTTACCGTGAGAGATGTCGTCTTTGTGTCGTTGTCTTTGGATGCGTGACTTCATGATTTTATTTATGGTCATTGCATGACTTAGCATCGTCAATGTTTTGGTATGTTTGAATGGATGATAATATGATGGATTTATTGTGGTCATCGCATGACTTGGCATGGTGTTTGTCGAGTCTCAATCTTATCAAACTTATACGCTAACGGTGAGATGCAAGCCCTAGTGAGCGTATTCGGTTGCTAAGAGTGTCTTTCCCGAGTCTTTGTATAACATGATGGATTCAGATTTGTACTCCATATGCTCTTATCATTATATATTGAATTGCCTATCTATCCTTATCGTATTTCACATGTATATCTATATATGCATGCTTCTACTTTTTTATTTCCTTTTATGTACGTTTAATGTGATTTGGCTGGGAGAACCCGAAGTTACTCCCCACTGACTGTGGCGTTCATGTTTTTCATGGATGAACAGGTTGCTTGATTTGGATGGCTTTTTGCAATGATATTTTGGGTTCGGGTGTGAGCTAGCTGGCGTAGTCCCTGGATGAAACACCTCTAGACGATTTTAGCTTGTTTGCTAAACACTTTTGCTTTGTTAACATTTGGAGAGAATTCGTCTCTTGTTGTAGTTAATTCGTACCTTGGTTTGTAATATTTGACACTCCTCGTATATTTCTTCTTGCATGTATAAAAGTTTTTAAAACCTTCATATTTCCGCTATATAATTCACATGCTTGTATGTTTTATGTTTCCGCATTCGCGAGGGATGTCACAGTTGGTATCAGAGCTTTATCGCTCCCGACGCACACACGTGAACCCTAAACTTAAACTACTTGACCTTGAAATAATAAATGAGAGATGGGTAGACTTAAGGACCTAAGTGGTAGTCTTTGGTGTACTTGATGTTTGTTAGGTTCTAACTTGTTTGTTGATGGTGTTGAGTGATGTTATGTTTATTTATATCTACCGTCTTAAGGTGGATCATGTATTACCTAGAAGAAGTATCCTTTACCGAAGATTGAAGATTGGCAAGCCTAATTGAAGTATATTTCTTCCTCATCGATGATTTCTCTCGTCCTTAATGTATCATGCTCTCTTCCTTCTATCTAAGTGCTTCTTCATCATCTAACTTCTTTTTCCCTTGGAAATTACTCTTGTTACTTTCCTCCTCCTTATCAATTTGTACCATCAACTTCCTTATGTGACCTTTGGTGGACACCATACCCTTTTGTTTGTGGTATATTATACTTGGTCGGAAGAACTTTGAATTTGGTGAAATATTAGTGTTTGTTAGAATGAATTTTGTGATTTGAGGAAAATGGAGTAGATCTAAATTCACCCTATATTGATGATTGGTTGTAACTCTAAGGAAAGGTAGTAAGATAAGTTTGATGATTTTAATGCTTGATGCTTGCCATGACTAATGTGTAGATAGTTCATGGTATTTGATGGTGTAAGGTTGAATGAGTTAGCTAGGACTTCTTAACCCATTAGTGATTTAATCTTTTGAACTTAGGAGTTTAGTAATATTAGAGTGTCTTGAGGATCATATCTAAATTGGAGCTAGTTGTTCTAAGTGAGAATATTTGGATGATACCTTGAGGTGTAAAACGCTTTTGAGACTAAGTGACTTTTTGTGGATTCTAGTGTATGTGTTAGAATATACGCTTGGTGGAAAAGTACTTGGCTATAATTCTTGGATTTAAAAATATGACCTTATATCATAGTATCGGAGACTTGGTTGAGGTAGTAAGTCGTCGTGATTGATTAAACCATGTTACTTAAGGATTATGGTCATGAGTGGAATCTGATTAGATTGGCTATGTCGGTGATGCCTTATGATGTTGATAATGACGTTCTGTTCGGTGTTCTATCTTGTGGGCCATAGGAGTTGAAAAAAGATTAGTATTGAGAATTCCTTATTAGTTCTTCGTTTTTGAAACCTTTGGGAGTGTGTCAAATTTTGGAGTTGAGAGAATGTTATTATGTTTAAGTTGCAATTCCGCAATTGGGAATCCGTGTTATATGAAAGGGTGGATGAATTGGGTTGTAATCAATTTGTTAAAATCTAGGTGTACCTTACTTTGATGAATGTACGTGGTATGATGGTCCCTTGTCAGAGGCCTTTGTAAAGGAATAATTAAGATGTTTTACTATCGCCTTAAGTTCGAAAGGAGAAATTTTGTGGATTAAACCTTAAACCATTACCCGTGCCATTGTCCCTTTTCATTTCTATTCTTGAATGTTTTTGTCAAGATTGATCTTTAAGAAATCGCATGCTCGTATCTTATTTCTTACTCGGATATATTCATAACTCTACTATCTGCTTTGTCTCTTCCTTGACCTCGTTATTTTCAGCGCTCCTCTCTTGTAATCTCGTGCCTTATTTATTCTCGTGTTCTCCTTGAGATTCCTTATCGTTTTCTATCTCGTTGCTCCTTCATCTTTTCTCTAGTGGATTGGATATTCCGTTTGTAAGGATCAGAGAATAAGCGTGATGTAATTTGGGATTCTTTAGTTAGAATATGTGTCCTTGGATTGAGCAAATTTCATGTTGTATTTCATCATGGGAAATAGGACTTAAGCTCTAGGATGAATCCTAATAGTGATAATGTATCCTCTCTTAGTTGTTTTAGATTTGGAGCTTGGTATTGTAATGTCATTTTGAGAATTGAGTTGATCATGATAATAGTTCGTTGTTGTTGGGTATTATAACGGTTGCTTGGTATGTCATTTGGGAATTAGATGTCTCTAATTGGTGGATTCTAAAAGAGACTTTGCTTTAGGGATATTCAGCCGGTACCCAAAGTTTGAGGAGTATTGTCATAAATGAAAATTGATTCATTTTGAGTTTTAGATGATCTAGATGAATTGAATGGTTGTCTGATTGCCAATTGATTGGCCATTTGTGGTTTGTAATTAGTAATTCTCTTTTATTCTTAAGGAATCATAGTTTGAGATTGAGAAATGTTCGTTGTAAGCTTTGGATAGTGAGTCCTCAGTTGTTATGGATTATAGAGTTAGTATGGCGAACCCATTTATCTTAAGAATTAGTAACCACCATAATTTGCTAATGTGACTATTTGTATTTGAGGCTTCGAGCATAGTAGTGATCAAATTAAGGATATTATGGCGTATTAAAGAATCATTATAACCGATAATGGATTGTGGATTTTTCCTTGTCGTGAGATCTGGGATGACGCTAGTTGGATCTTAGTTAAATACGTTTTGTTGCGTGGTTTGTGTTTTGAGTTTCGAGGATGAGAAAGTTCATTGTAAATTTAGGATAATGAGTTTGAAGTAAATTGGATTAAAGGATTTCATGGTAAGTCTCTTAACCTTGTGGTTCTTAGCGATCATGTTTCCATAGATAAATATTTTGTTGGTAGTTTCTAGTAAGAGTTTTGATGAAACTAAGAAGATTAGAGTGCGTAATAAATCTTTCATTTGGATTGTTAGTTGTGGAGTCTACCGTGCCGATGGACCTTAGTAGATTCTAATTGGTTTCGAATGATTGGGATTTGTTACTCGAAGTTTCGTAATTATGGAATTTTTTTGTAGGATTTATGATGATTGAAAATGATGAGTTGCAAATTGGGTAAATTACATTCTCTTGAGGATTTGGTTTATTAGTAGATTTAGTGATGTCGAATTCTTGTAGATATTCCTGCCGACTTTATCTTGATCTTCCTATCCCAAAGAGTTCGATTTGTTTCGTTTTTGCGTGTTTAGTATATATTTTGTTACCCTGAATTGTGTGTGAAATGTGCGAGTCGCTCTATGTGCGTGTAAGGTCCTGTTATTTGATTTTATCTTTGATAAAACCTTCAAATTTCCATATTATATTTCTAATTTAACGTTTCAAAGAAGTCTAAAGATGGTTTTTGTACCTCCTTTTTGGAGAAAATAGATTTCTTTCGCTTTTATATTTGGATTTTGCGTTTGGTTGGATGTTTGGACTTGTTATTGGAGACGTCTGGTGACTAGTTCTGCACTTACTAACGTTTGTTTTGAATTTCGATTTCACTATTTCGACAATGATTTGATTTCGATAACTAGAGTACTCGTTCGCGACGGGCACTCTTGTGATTCGTAAATAAAGTTTCGCACTTATAAAAATTTCCTTAAACCCTTTTCGAGATGAACCTCGTTTCATAAATGTTTCCCTTATAAAAGTTTTCGTACTAATTTTGAAAACCGATTCTTGTCCTTGATACTTTTGTTTTCTACTCTCAAGTTTCGAGGACGAAACTTTTTAAAAGGTGGGTGATTGTAACACCCGTAAATGTACCCTATTTTTATAGTGAAAATATTTTACGGATACTTTTCAATGAAATTTAGTTTTACTCGTAAATTTAATTTTCCGAGTCGAATTTAGAATTTCCGAGTTCGTATTTGGAATTTCCGCGAGATTCCATGTGAATCCCGTCTTAAGGCGACTTTGACTTTTTCTTGACTTTTTTCCACTTACTCTACATATACTCCCCTCATAACCTAATTTCTCTCACAACTCAACATCTTCTTTCTTCCTCACTAAGAAACCAAAGAAACCTAGCCTCCATTTTTGATCCGTCTTTGAATCATCATATCTCAATCGTTTCTTGCTCAAATTCTCGTAATTCGTATTATTCTTCCCCTCTTAGCTTCCTCTATCCGTATTAGTAATAAAATTACCGTCTTTCTCGCTTTTTAAATTATCCGTCTTTCTCAAGGTGAATGATATTCATCTTTTATTATCTAATTGTATGTAGGTGGAGACTAGGAAGATTTAGAAATCGATTAAAGACGCGAAAAGGTAACGGTGAAGGGTTACTCGATATCACTTACGTGTTTTATGTGATTTCTAGGCTAGTAATCGTATTTAGATTATGGTTAGTACGCTTAGGGATTTTATTATTGATGATGGATGTTGTTTGTTGAGAATTGATATGAGAATTGATATGAGAAGTGATGATTTATGATAATAGTTGATGATGATGCTTGAGTTTAGAACAAATTGGAGTTGTCTAGACTCAAGTCACGGTCGTGAGACTCAAGTCACGGGCGTGAAATAGTGGCTGATCTTTTACCCTTGCGTAACAGAGTGTTTCACGGGCGTGAAATACAAGTCACGGTCGTGACTTGTGCAGTTTCAATGCACTGACCCCTTTTCGTAAAATGATAATATCTCCTTTGTGACTTGCTTGTTTTGGGCTTCTGACCTATCGTTGGAACCGTAAGAAGATAAGCTATCACCTCGACTTAGAATTTCAGCATTTGCATATCTAGAATTTTAGTTATGACAGTTTGAAGTGGACCCTTGTTTTAGTTAGTTTCCAAACTTGTTGCTTTGAGATAAGATTTATGTTTCCTATTTATTATGTTTCTTAAACTTGGTCTAATGCTTATGTATCATGTATTGATTCATGTTTATCATAGTTACATTTATATAATGCCTTATTCTCATGCTTGGTGACGGTTTTTGGTATGTCCCACTTTGAGTCGGTTTTTACAAATGATACGGTTTAAGCATTATTTTGTCTTGTGCTTTGTACTCTCATTCCCTTGGCTACCTCCACGTTCGTAAGGCTGGAATGTCGGAACGGGGAGGTATCCTACTGCTTAATTGCATGTGTAGTGGGCATACGACGACGTTGTTAAGAGTTGAACGCATTGCGTTGATCGACCCGGCCGTCAAATGTTGTGTACTTGCGAGGTGGTGTTATTTGCATGTAGCGTACTGCTTGTTATGAGGCTTGTGCTCTTTTTCGCCTCTTTCGTGAATTACTCTACCGAATTTGGGGTACTCGGCGTCATAGATTGACCGAGTCTTGGATGCGAAATGTCATCGCATGTCGAATCGGAAAATGTGATTCCGAGAATCTGGCCAGGTTTAGATTAGAAGCCGTTTTATTATCGTTCCTACCAGAAGGAAATTAGTCTACATATATGAAATGTGATCGTGTATGCGTTCAGGGAAATGTGATCTCGTGGATGCCTTTTAATCATACTTGCCATGTACACGGTGCTAGTGCGTTTCATTTACTGTGAGAGATGTCGTCTTTGTGTCGTTGTCTTTGGATGCGTGATTTCATGATTTTATTCATGGTCATTGCATGACTTAGCATCGTCAATGTTTTGGTATGTTTGAATGGATGATAATATGATGGATTTATTGTGGTCATCGCATGACTTGGCATGGTTGTTTGTCGAGTCTCAATCTTATCAAACTTATACCGCTAACGGTGAGATGTAAGCCCTAGTGAGCGTATTCGGTTGCCTAAGAGTGTCTTCCCCGAGACTTTGTATAACATGATGGATTCGAATTTGTACTCCATATGCTCTTATCATTGTATATTAAATTGCCTATCTATCCTTATCGTATTTCACATGTATATCTATATATGCATGCTTCTATTTTGTATTCCTTTTTATGTACGTTTAATGTGATATGGCTGGGAGAACCCGGAGTTACTCCCCACTGACTGTGGCGTTCATGTTTTTCATGGATGAACAGGTTGCTTGCATGGATGGCTTTTTGCTTGATATTTTTGGTTCGGGTGTGAGCTAGCGGGCGTTGTCCCTGGAAGATTCACCTCTAATCGTTAATTAGCTAGTTTGCT
>JAIUZE010014113.1:0-14451 GCA_022085475.1 Heliosperma pusillum | reverse complement strand
GTTGTTTTGGATTTCCATGTTTTTGACTAGTTGCAAAACTTCACTCATTGAAGGTTCATTGTCTTGATGAGGTTGGTTTGTTAAAGGGAGGGCAAATGCATAGTCATTTCAACTACTTGAACCTTGGTTGTTGCTTCTTTGGTTGTTAAAGTTTCCTTGTTGGTTGTTATTGAAATTTCCTTGTTGCCCCCTTGAACCTTGACCATTGAAATTAGACCCTTGATTGTTGTTGAAATTTGACCCTTGGCCTTGGAAAGATTGATCGGGAACCCCTTGACTTGCTTGATTGTTTTGGTTGCCTTGGTAAAAATTACCTTGGCCTTGGTTGTTGAAGTTTGGGTTCCCTTGGTTTTGATTCCAATTTCCTTGACCTTGATTCCAATTACCTTGGTTTTGGAAGTTACCTTGGTTATTGTAACCTTGATCGTTGAATTGTTGATTTTGGAATTGGTTTGATCCTTGACCTTGTTGAGAGTTGTTGAAGTGATTGTTATAGTTTCCTCTTGAAAATTGACCTCCCCCTCTAGGTTGGGAAAAACCCGGAGGGTTGGAAGGTTGAGCTTGTGTGTGTTGAGGGTTTAACACATTTTGGCTTTTGTAACTCATGTTTGGGTGAAATTTCGAACTCGGATGATAGAAGTTGGAATTTGGGTTGTAAGCTCCTTGGTTTTGGAATGGAGGCCTTGAGGGCCGTGGGTTGTTGTTGACTCCTTGAAATGCATTCACATGTTGATAGTCATTTCCTCCTTCATTGTTATAAGATACATTATTCCCACAAACTTCAAAGGTGTGTCCATACCCATTGCAAATTTCACAAGTAGGGGTTTGATAAGCTTCCACCATCGGAGGTGCATAAGACCCACTAGCTTCATTCACATGATGGCCTTGACTTTGGTTTTGAGCCTTTTGAAGCTCGGCAAAACCCTTAGTAAAAGTTTGTGTGAGCAAATCAATCTTGGCATTGGTATCCGCATTTGAAAAGTTCTCACTTGGGTATTTAGAACTCCTCCTCAAGCTATTTCCTCTAGTAACATAGCTAGACTCCGACTCAACCATTTTATTAATCAATGCCGCCCCTTGTTGGTCATTCAAATGATCGAAACTTCCCCCCGCGGAAGCATTCACCATAGCCTTGGTTTGAGGGAGAAGAGTTTGATAGAATGTTTGAGTGACATACCAATCCGCAATGCCATGATGAGGGCAACGGGCAAGTAGATCAATGAATCGATCCCATGCCTCTCCCAAGGATTCTCCATCCTCTTGTTGGAAGGTTGTTATCTCATTTCTTAGCATCGCCATTTTGGAGGCGGGGTAGTACTTGCTTAGAAACTCCTTAGCTAGGGCATCCCAAGTAGTAAAAGTGTTTGGAGCATGGTTATTCAACCACCTCTCCGCCCGGTCTTTAAGAGAAAATGGGAACAACATTAGACAAAGGGTTTCTTCGGGCACTCCATTCCTCTTCATGATTGCCACTCTACTTTTGAATTTCCTCAAGTGGGCATGAGCATCTTCATCGGGAAGGCCTCCAAAGCTATCCCGCTCAATCGAACTCATTTGAGCCGGGTGAATCTCAAAGTTATTTGGGGCCAAGACACCGAAATTGATAGGAGATTGGGTATCATCATGATTGGGTCGGTTACGGTCACGTAAAGTCGTCATTTGTGGTTGATTTTGTTGTTGAGGTATTGTAGGTGGTGAATTTGGTGGTGTATTTTGTAGTGTATTGTAGAAGGGATTTTTGAATATGGGTTCAATGGTGTCGTTTTGTGGGTGATCAGTTGTTGGAGTGGATGTAGAAGCGATAGAAGTATTGTCTTGTTGACGGCTAACCGTTCTTGAATTCCTAACCCGAGCAAGTGTATTAGCTCGTAGAGTCCTACACAACCTTTCGGGCTCCGGATGGCTAAAGAACAACCCTTCACCCCTAGGCATGCACTCAAAGCAACTCAAAAACAAGTTGGACTCTTAGTGTGTTTTTGGGCACACTAGGGAAAGACAATAATGCAAGGCACTCTACAAATAATCTAACAACTAAATACCAACAAAAACAACAATAAGTAACTTGGCTAAATCTAAGACACAAAACAAACTACGAGTTTCCTTACGCCATCCCCTGCAACGGCGCCATTTGATGAGCGGTTTGTCGCGTACCGCTCAAGCAAAAACAATTTATAAAACCCAACTAATGCGATAGCGGAAGTCGGGGTCGAACCACAAGGATGGAGGGGTCAACTACAAGTTTGAATGAATCCTATTCTAGCCTAATAAGAGTTGGGTGAGAAGATCAACTAAAAACTAGAAAATGCAAGTAATCGCTAAATGATAAGGTAAAGACAATTAAGGGAAAACTAAGGTAAATGGTTCACCTTAGGGGGATTAATGGGTTAGTCTAGTAATTAGCAAATCGTTAATAAATTCGAGTAGGATTAATTGCTAATGTCTCAACAATTAATAATCATCAACAAAGCCATCGCATTTGTCTCAAATGACCCATATAAACACTTAGTCTAATCATCTCTACCACCGTCGCTTAAGAGATAATCAAACGATACTTGATAAAGTGGGTAACTTTCGTTTACACATTTCATCAAACACCTAGTGTGCATATGGGTAATACCCAAATTATTACCACAAGTCTACTAATTACCCAACTAATTATCCCACATAATCCACCCTTAGGCTCCCCCTAAACCCTAGAGGGAAACTACTCACTCATGCTAAGAGAAATCAAATAACTAAAGGTAAGGAATAGTGAAATGAACATCATACTAACGAAATGAATAATTATAGCAATCAAATGATAAACAATAAACTAGAAGTGAAAATAAATTGCATAAATAACAAAAAGATGAGAAATTTATACCAACAAGCTTGTATTAATGAATAGGGGGAATGTCTTCACCCAAAATCTTCAATACAAACCCAAACTATGATAGTTTTCCTAAGAAATACTAGATCTACTAACTTGAATTTGAGAAATTAAACTTAATTAGGGAACGATTAAGAGAGTAATTAATGAGTAATAGAGGTTACAAATTATCTAGGGTTTTGTGCTAAGAGATAATGAAAAGCTGCTTACAAAATAATAAGGGGAGGGTATATATAGGTATCTCGAAATTAAGAACGAAATTATAAGAGAAGGCGAATTTGTTGTGTTGTGTTCCTGGCCAGTCGACCGGCCGCCGGTCGTCTGGCCGGCCGGGAGCACATCAGTAGCTTCATTTTCATCGTCTTCAAAAATTCTTCAAAGTATGGAAATGCGTTCCCAGCCGGGTGACTGGCCGCCGGTCCCCCACCGGCCTGGAGCACAAATTACTTCCCAAGCACTTACTGATGTAGTGCAGGCCGGGTAGGCGACCGGCCGTCGGTCGACCGGCCGGCGCTACCTGGGCCATTTCTTCCCCTTCTCTTTTTCTTTCCTAATTGAGCGTGTGTTCTGTGCCGGGTGGCCGGCCGCCGGTCTGGTGGCCGGCCTGCGCCACCTGACACTTGCTTTCCTCAATTCTTCAACTCATCTCCGAATCCCGACTCATGCAAGACTTTTATGCTCCGATTTCTTCATTTCGGCCTTAATTCCTACAAATTAAGATCGACATTCATAGCACGGGAAATCGGGAAGCAAAATGCAATCAAGGGCACGCAAATCCGTGTAAACAGACCAAAATGGGGACGAAAATAAGAGGAAAAATGTGACTAATTAAATGCTTATCAATCACCATCAAGCTTATCTAATCAGATTTCACTTATGTCCATAATCCTCAAGTAACATGGTTTAATCTACCATCACAACTTACTACTTCCAACGAGCCTCCGATACCATAAGATAAGATCATATCTTTAAATCCAAGAATTATAGCCAAGTACTTTTTCACCAGGCATATACTCTAACACACACACTAGAATCCACAAGAAGTCACTTAGTCTGAAAAGAATTTTACACCTCAAGGTATCATCCAAACTCCTAAGTTCCAAAGATTAAATCACTAATGGGTTAAGAAGTCCTAGCCAACTCATTCAACCTTACACCATCATATACCATGAACTATTTACACATGAGTCATGGCAAGCATTAAGCATTAAAATCATCAAACTTATCTTACCACCCTTTCCTCGGGCATACAACCAATCACCACTATTGGGTGAACTTAGATCTACACCATTTTTCTCAAATCCCAAATTCATTCTATCTAACCCTAACATTTCACAAAGTTCAAAATTCTTCCGACCAAGTCTAATATGCCAGAAACAAAAGGGAATAATGAATGTCACAGTTGGTATCAAAATTCTTCTTACCCATCTCTCATTCCGTTGCAAATCTAGGGGTGCACGAATGTGCGTCGGGAGCGTTATAGCTTTGATACCAACTGTGACACCTCGCGATTTCGCAGTAAAGGAAACACATAGATTTGCAACGGAAAAGTACGAGATTTTAAAAACTTTAAAAGCAAAACCACGAATGTCACTATATTATAAAACCAAAACTTAATTTAATAAACTGTTAATACAAATTGTATCTAAAATATATACAAGGGACATCGATCCCTTGATAAAACACAGTGAAGAAAATAAACTAATATAAACTACACGCTAAGGGTGAATCGCTGTAAGAACAACGCTCGCTAGCTCACTCGCCACAACCCCATGCAAACACAAACCTGCAACCTGTTCATTCATTAAAAATGAATTCCACAGTCAGTGGGGAGTAACTCAGGATTCTCCCAGCCATATCACAAGTAAACATACATAAACAACAATTAAACATGTAGACTCTTGTATACAAGTGAATCATGTGAAGTACAAACATACATTTCAAGATAATATGATATAAGCATGTGAAAAACCAAACGATAAGCACCATGTTATGAACCGACTCGGGAATGACAGCCTTAGGCAACTATATACACACTAGGGCTTACATCTCACCGTTAGTGTCATATACTTGATAAGGTAGAGACTTAACATACAAACCAATTCAAGGCATCCAACGGTCACAAGTAATCAAACATATACTCTCACGGTTAATGACAAACACTAGCACCATGTACATAGAAAGTATGATCACAACACGTCCACGGGATAAACATTTCCCTGAACCATACACGATAAACATTTCGTATATGACAGACAAATTTCCTCCCGGTAGGAAGACGATAATAATACGGTCCTAGTCTAAACCTGGCTAGACTCTCGGAATAAAAGTATTCCGATTCGACCTGCGATAAACATTTCGCATCCAAGACCCGATCAACACAAAGGACGTCGAGTACCCCAAATTCAGCTAAACTACACGAAAGAGGCGGAAAGAGTACAAGAATCATAGACACAGGCGCCTAATATTCTCCATAATAGGTATCCTACACAATCTATCCTATACAAAATCAGCCACCACCTTACCCTTAGTGACAACATTCCTATGAAAGTCAAATGTTGGAGCACTAGTCCAAAACAAATCCTTAGAAAAGTCCACAAAAACCCATAAGACCTCTTCAGGACCCTTACACTCAACACCCATTCTATCCTTTATCTCTAACATGTTATTGTAAACATGTCTATCTGTGTCTAATAACTTGATGAAATATATTAGTATTAGAGTCATCATCCTTTGCCAAAGCACATTTAGCCTTTTGCCTATAAAACTCATCTCTACAATCTGCCAACACATAATAGGTATTGTTTAATTGTCACTCTATTTCCTTGAGCTCATGATTGGAACAGTCATTCTAATATTGGATTTGGCAAACATTAAGCAATTTACAGGCAATATCTGCATTCCTCTCAATATGAGAATAAAGACCCCTGTTTAAATTTTTAAGAGCAGGCTTCAAATTTTTAAGTTTCTTAACCTCGTTGAACATGTCATAGCCATCAACCTAAAATTTTCACCCGTCCTTAACTATAACATTAAACTCAACCACTTTGGTCCAGATATTGAAAAACTTAAAAGGTTTCTTAACACTAACAACAACTTATTTTTTTGCAAGTATTTGACAATTAGCTTTTTTAAACAAATAAGTTACATGAATTGAAAAGCTAGCTACCTAGGATATCATTTGAGAAATTAGATGAAGTGAAAAGCTAGCTATCTGATGCTTTTTATCTTCATTTTTTACCCCTTTAATCTTTAATAATAAATAACTATTGCACCCCTTACGTCATTTCAACAAACATCAGTTACCTTTTTTAGCAAGTTTACCAAACATTTTTTATAGTATCAGTTACCTTATCAGTTCCTAATTTCAGCTACATCAGTGAATATTTGTATGATTTTAACCCCCAATTTAGCTCGGGTTTGTATGTCTTTTTTTCTTTGTTAGGCCATTTTATGAGCTAATATCGTCTTCTAGACGAATTCCTGTGTTCTAACCTGTTTTGTAGGGAAAGTGACGTTTCTATGCTCTTTTTATCAATCAGTTGGGCGAAAGAAATAATCGCTTTACATCAAACCCTATCAACAAACCTGACTCAAGAGGTCAAGGGGGATGTTGGAAGTCAAGTCATATGCAAGGGGAGATGAAACGAGATAGTGATAATGAAAACGAAGTTAAAAGATAGTACGTTGAAGAAAAATGGAGTTTCTAAGTTCTTTGAAGTCAATCTTGTTCCAGATTGCGATATTCTGGATTGCAAGCGATGAATAAAATATCATACTAGCTATTTTCATAAATATATTGATAAGTGATATTTTGTACTGATTTATCCCCCGTTTTAGCTCAATTTCCATACGATTTATGCACTTTGTTAAGTGATTAACGAGCTAATATTGCTATTCTAGTTGTTTTGCGTGTTTTGACTCGTTTTATAGGAAATGAAGCGGTTTTGCTATATTTTCCTACTTTATGGAGCAAAGACACGAGGATACGAGTTTTCAAGGAATTGATGATAGCCAGTTCACGATGTGATTACGATTCCGCTACATCTTTCCTCGAATGGACTCAATTTGGATTTTGGCTTTGAACTTTGAAAGGAAAACTCAACCCAAGTCAAGAGAAGATCAGCCCAAGCCCAATTCCGTAGTGCATTGACCAAAGACTAAGGCATAGGATTCCGTGCCTAAGATGAAAAGACGGAAAATTCCAATTACACAAAAACCCGATCGGATTGCTCAATACCCGATCGGGTATTTCTGCAAGAAGACGTTACTTGGCTCTTTTTCAATCCGAGCTTAAATGGGTGGCTTAATGCTTTGACTAGGGTACGGATTTGCACGAAGGATCAGCAGCCATGCAGCCTTATAAAAGCCAATTATCATCACACACAATAAGCATCCAATGATCTATTATCATCTTTACATATCTTTTAACACACTTTCTTACAAGTTTTTATAGTTTTCTTAGTATTTCTCTAGTGTTTACTTAGCTTTTGTTATTGGATATTTGTTCTTACTTTCGTTCTTATATACTCATATTCCAATTCGGTAATTCTCTAATCTTGATTTACTTATGCAATTTTAATCATCATGAATTATAATCTCACTAGTATCATTTTCATAATATTGTTATTATTAGGAAATCAATCTAAAATTAATCTAGTTAAAACCAAAGTATTGTTTAGCATGTCACCTTATAACTTACCTAATCAAATAATCCTAAAAATTGTCATTAGAATCATTGTTAACATAATCACCATAATCACTTTAGTATTTATATTTCATAGTTTAATTTCATACATCTTTTTCTTGCTAATTTACTTAATCACATAATCATATAAATTAGATTAATTCTAATATTGTAAAATTATCATTGCGTAAATAAAATAAATAGAGTTGTAATATTTGAAATGATTTACGAGTTAAATGAATTAAAAGAAGAGTAGTTACCAATTGAACCGTCTAAATTGTTTCTTCCTTTGGTCGTGTCAAAATTCTATAACTTTGTTTAGTGGCCATAAGCAATTGTTTGTATTAGTCATTTCTATCTTTATGACGAGAGTTGGGATAGGAATTAGGACTATCAATAGGGGTTTAGTGACTTAACCATGCTGAAAGGACGTTAGGACCCACTAAAAGGTCGGTACGAATCCGGAAGGAATATACCGCTACAAGGCCTAAACAATCATAGTAATTCTAATATCGGTATCTATGAGACTTTTAATTAGTTTTACATGTATTTCTCTTTCACTATTTCAATTTGATTAAATAGTTTACTTTATCGTTTTAGATAGTTTATTTTATTGTCATTTTATTTCTATTATTAGATAGTTTACTTTATCGTTATCTAGTTAGTTTATCGTCTTTTTATTCATAAGTAACACGTACTCCCTGAGGATCGACATCCTACTTCCCTAATTACATTCCTTATGTTGTTAGCTTAGTCTGGGTAAATTATTTTTGTTTCGGGACCGCGACAGAACCGATCAAATTTTGGTGCCGTTGCCGGGGAGCACGGCTTTGTTTATTTATGAATTGTTGGTTTTTATTTCTACCATTTTTAGGTGCGACCGTACCTAATTCATTTCTAACTTTCTCTTTTGTGTTTTTCTTGTAGGTTGATAAAATGGTGCTAACTAGAGAAGATCCAAGGTACCGGGTTTTTGAGCTCGCCAGTGGGATCCTTAGGGTCCATTTGACTTTGATTGCTCTCATAGAGGGAAATCAATTTAGTGGAAAACCAAACGAAAACCCGTCTCATCATCTTCAAACCTTTTGCGAACTTTGTCAAACCTTTATGAGGGAGGGAATCACGCAAAACGAAATTAGAGAAACACTTTTTCCTTTATCACTAAAGGGAGAAGCAAAATGGTGGTTCACCCGTCGCTTAAAGGAAGCAACAAGACCTATGCAGTGGGAAGAGATTGTCATCGCTTTTCACCGTAGGTTCATAAGCAATTTGTCAAACCTATCAACCAAATCACAAAAAGAAAGAGGGGAAGGTTCACAACCCAATGGGGGAGAGCGAAAGAAGAGTCGAGTGGAAACTTCAAATGAAGTTGACACTACAATTTCCTTAGCTTGTCCTAGTCAATCCAAAAAAACCACCCCAAAAAGCACATTATATCGCCCCAAAGTTTTTCACCCATTTACCTCAATTACAACACCATGTGAACTTTGTGGTGGGATAGGACATATACCTCAACGATGTGGGAACAAACTTACAACCTTAAACCCCTTCCACCCACAAATTCGCCAAACTCAACCCTTTAACACCTCTCATACAATACCACAACACTCATCTTTTCAAAATGATCAATTCATAGCGAAAGTAGATATCAAGTTAAGGGAAGTAACCTAAACCCAACATCGCATGTACTCATACTTCTTTTCTGGCTTAAACTCACTTAAATCAACCATTTTGTCTCTCCAAAAGAGAGTGGAGGAGTTGACCCCATCGAGTTCTAGTCATAATACCCAAGGGAGAGACGTGCCATCAATTGTCACAATTGACATGATTAGTGACAAACCTTGTGATCACCCTCTTGGGAATGGAAAGAGTAAGGAGACAATTTATAGGTTATCCCATGAACTTAGCAACAATCCAACACTATCCAAACCAACCAAAGCCCCTACGCGTGAGGAGACATCTCGTCTCGAAGCTTTGATCATGTCAATGATAAAAGCACAAGGGAAATTGGAAGAAAGGATTGAAGAGGCAACTTTGGCAACAAACGAAGCTTTTTCAAAGTTAGAAGCAAGGATTGGCAAGATATTTAAGGAAAAAGAAGCAACCAAGGATAATCACAAGGAACCTAAACTTGAAGAAGGGAAGATCCTCATTCCCTCCAAACTTAAAGATCCAGGTTGTTTCAACATCTCTTTCACAATGTGTTTTCATAAGGTAAGAGGTGCATTGTGTGACTTAGGAGCTTCAATTAGCGTCATGCCTTTTGGTGTCTATCATGAACATTGCCCCATACAAATGAAATTCACTAGTACTAGCCTTCAACTTGCCGATGGATCTATGCATACTCCGACAGGAATTGTGGAAGATGTCCCAATACGGATTGGGTACTTCCTCATCCCCGTTGATTTTTATGTAATATATTCAAAGGGAGAAAGGGATGACCATATCATATTAGGGAGACCCTTCCTAAATACGGTTGGAGCTTGTATTGATGTGAAAGGAGAAAGGATCACATTTGAAATAGATGGATCGAGTGCCACCTTTGACAAAAAGGGGGATGTGTTGAGTGTTGGAGATGGCGACCTAGAGGCTTTCAAAGCTGCGGAAGCATGAAGAATGAAATTGCCATGGGTGTTGGAAAAAAGGTAAATGAGGAACTTCAAGGACGAATCCAGCTACTAGGAGCTAAAATCCCTTCATAAGGCTTAAGGGGGGATAGAACAACAAAGTCTAGCATGACTCAAAAATGCGCTTGTCGGGAGGCAACCCGTCTTTTTCTTTTCTTTTTCTTTATGCATTTTCTCTTTTACTTATTAGACAATGATTTTTATTTTGGACTATTTTATTTGGACTCTTTATTTTTGGATTTTATGTTGTAATAGTTAGGAAAAATTTCTTCGTTTTACTTGTTATTATGCATATTTCGTCAATAGATTTTCGTACTTAGAATCGGAGGACCTCTTGAGACAAGACGAAGCTATCCTTGGCACATGTTGTCAAGATTACTAAGGTTAGTAAGTATGTTCAAAGGACATAGCCAAAAGGTAAGAGCAAGTGGCAAAGAAAAAACACACAAAATCCGGACCAGCAGGTTTCCCAGATCGGATCCATGTCTACCCGATCGGGTAAATGGTCTGTTTCGTGTTTTACTCTATTTTCTTCTATAAAACCCATTTGCTACCCTTTGCATGCTACCTTATACCCGTGTTCTTCAATCTCAAAGCTAAAATTTTCTCAAAACACTCAATTCTTTGTCTATTCTTGCAAAATTTGTTCCTATAATTCATCAAGGGCAACTTCTAATCATCATCAAGTAAGTTATTTCTACTTTAGTTACTTCACTCTCTCTATATTTTTCAGAAATCCAACATAAACAAACCCTAACTCCAATTTGGGGGTTCTTGATTTTGATTGCAAAACTTGTTTAAATTGGATTTCTAATGATTCTTACATGCTATAGAGTGAATTCTAGTGATTAATTGGGATGATTACTTTGATTTGGATGTTCATTTGCTAATTAGGATACTCATCTTTACTTTATGCTAAGAGCTTTTGTTTAAGTGGTAGTATGATGCTTGAATTCATGCCTTATACTATGAACTTATGATCTTATTATGATAAATTAGCATTGGTACCTTAGGTAATAGTCAAACTCATGATTCAAGTATATGTTGCTCACCTAATTAACATATTGCTATGCTTATAGCATCTATTTGTGCTTAAAAGATAGCATGACAATATTTTACTAAGGTCACTATACTTGAATTTGTGCTTAAAGCTTAGTATTATAACACTTATGCTATCCACTTATGTTTACAAATGAAGTGTTTTAATACTAGTTATTTGTAGAAAATGGCACCTACACTAAGGAAATCAAAGAGGGCAAGAACCTCCACTCAAGGAGAGAGTAGTAGAGCATAAGAGGAAGATATTGAAATGTTTGATGCTAATGAACAACCCGAAAATCAAGGGAATGCTATGCATGATCCTAGTTTCCCGGATGTAGAGTTTAGCTCACAGGAGCAATGGCAAAAATGGTGCGTACTTAAAAACAAAGGTATGAGGGCTACAAAGTTCCTCAATGTTTCTTCTTTAAGGCATATGAAACTTCTTGAGCATGTTAAAGTGTTATTTAGGGGTCTAGGTATGCATGTTAGCATGAACTTTAGCTATGAGACCTACCCTCAATTAACTCTTGAATTTTTAAGCTCTTTCGAGTTGCATCGGTCTAGAAATAGAAACACTATGCCTCAAGTTCGGTTTCGTTTGTTCAATGATGACTATAGTATGAACTTGGAGAACTTTGCTAGTTATTTTGGTCTCACCACTGAAAACACTGTTATCTCACCTCCGGAAGGCTTTGATGTTAGCCTGCTTTGGAGTGCTATTTCAACTTACCTTGTCTCTCGTTGGGACCATGTCCCACACCAACATATACATCATCCCTGTAACACCCGGAAATGTACCCTATTTTTCTAGTGAAAATATTTTACGGATATTTTTCAGCAAATTTAAGTTTTAATATAGAATTTTGTGTTCCGAGTCGAATTTAGAATTTCCGAGTTCGTATTTGGAATTTCCGCGAGATTCCATGAGAATCCCATCTTAAGGCAAGTTTGACTTTTCTTGACTTTTAAGTCGTCTTTGACTTTTCTTGACTTTTGAGTCGTCTTTGACTTTTCTTGACTTTTGAGTCGTCTTTGACTTTTCTTGACTTTTGAGTCGTCTTTGACTTTTGTTGACTTTTTCCTTATATATATATCTCATACTACCTCCCTTAACCTAGTTCTTACACAAACACAATTCATCTTACTTCATCACTAAGAAACCCAAAACCTTTCTTCCATAATCTTTCCAAGCTTAGATTCACCGTATCTCCTTCGTTTCTTATTGGAATTCACGTAAGTTCGTCTCATTCTTCCCCTCTTACCTTCCTCTATCCGTATTGGTAATAAAATTACCGTCTTTCTCGCTTTTTAAATTATCCGTTTTTCTCTAGGTGAATTATATTCATCTTTTATTATCTATTTGTATGTAGGTGGAGACTAGGAAGGTTTAGAAACCGTTTAAAGACGCGAAAAGGTAACGGTGAAGGGTTACTCGATATCATTTACGTGTTTTACATGCTTTATATGCTAGAAATCGTATTAGAATACGATTAGTAAGTTTAGGAATCATGTTATGGATGATGATTGTTGTTACTTGCTGATGATTGTTGATGATGAATATTGATTGTTGATAGTTATTAGAAATGGATTATGAGAATTGGAAGTGATAGGATTGAATTTATGTTGAAGGCTCACGGATGAATTGGTAACAGAGTGTTTCACGGTCGTGAAACTCATTTCACGGTCGTGAAACCTCATTTCACGGTCGTGAAATACAAGTCACGGTCGTGACTTTTGCAGTTTCACTGCACTGACCCTTTTTGGTAGAATGATCATATCGCCTTCGTTACTTGCTTGTTTTGGGCGTGTGACATCTCGTTGGAACCGTAAGAGGTTAAGATATCACCTCCATTTGGAATTTCTGAATTCCCATGTCTAGAACTCTAGTTATGACCGTTTAAAGTGGACCCTTGTTTTCGTTGGTTTCCAAACAACGTTGTTTTGGAGAGGTATCTATGTTTTTATTCATTATGCTTCATAAACTCGTTCTAATGCTTATGTATCATGTATTGACTCATGTTTATCATAGTTAAACTTATATGATTCCTTATTCTCATGTTTTGTGACGGTTTTTGGTATGTTCTCACTTTGAGTCGGTTTTTACAAATGATACGGTTTGAGCACTATTTTGTCTTGTGCTTTGTACTCTCATTCCCTTGGCTACCTTCCCGTTCTTAAGGCTGGAATGTCGGAACGGAGAGGTATCCTACTGCTTAATTGCATGTGTAGTGGGCATATGACGACGTTGTTGGGAGTTGAACGCTATGCGTTGATCGACCCGCCGTCAAATGTTGTGTACTTGAGAGGTGGTGTTATTTGCATGTAGCGTACCGCTTGTGATGAGGCGTGAGCTCTTTTTTTTCCGCCGCTTTTCTTGAATGTCGACCGAATTGGGTACTCCTACTCGGCGTCTATTGATGCCGAGTTTTGGATGCGAAACGTTTAATCGCATTCGAATCGGAACACTTATTCCGAGGTCTGGCCAGTTTTTAGACTTAGGACCGTATTATTATCGTCGTCCTACCGGAGGAAATTAGTGCACATTACGAAATGTGATCGTGTATGCCGTTCAGGGAAATTCTTTAATCCCTTGGATGCCCTGTTAAAATCAACTTTTCCATGTACAGCGAGCTAGGTGCGTTTCATTTACCGTGAGAAGATCGTCCGTCGTTCGTCGTCTTTGATGCTTGATTTCATTGTGAGCTATTATTGCATGTTCCTATGCATGATTGTGGGGACCGGGGTCTGATAATTGAATTGGAATGCGATGATTTCCATGATATTATTCATGGTTCTTGCATGATTGGGCACCGTCAATGTTATTGGTTTGTGATGGATGATAAATTGGATTTATATTGTGATCATCGCTGACTATGGCATGGTTTTTTGTCTGTCGAGTCTCAATCTTATCAAACTTATACCGCTAACGGTGAGATGCAAGCCCTAGTGAGCGTATTCGGTTGCCTAAGAGTGTCTTCCCCGAGTCTTTGAATAACATGATGGATTCGGATTTGTATTCCATATGCTCTTGTCATTATATCTCGAATTGCCTATCTATCCTTATCGTATCTCACATGTATATCTATATGTATGCATGCTCTACTTTTGTATTTCCTTCTATGTACGTTTAATGTGATTTGGCTGGGAGAACCCGGAGTTACTCCCCACTGACTGTGGCGTTCATGTTTTTCATGGATGAACAGGTTGCTTGCTTGGATGCCTTTTTG